>JAQGAV010000130.1:0-45818 GCA_034691345.1 Phasmarhabditis papillosa | reverse complement strand
GGGTTCGACTCCCCGTAGCTGCAGAAGGCTTGGGAAACCAGCAGCTTATTTCTCCCATGTTTCGTGCACCCGAAGACCCGAAGACTGAATTATTATTTACTCCATAGTAACAATCAACATTCTGTAGAACCCTAAAAGAACCTTGTGAAAATTCTGAACCAATAAAAAGTTCTGGAACGTGTGACAATTTACTTACCCTTCACTACATATTCTTTAAAATGGTAGATGTACCAGTTATCCAGATTGCATACTCAATCTACTTGTATTATCTATAATCGAAGGTTCAACTTCGAGTGTGATTGTAGTATCTACAGTCAATAAATTGTAATAGAAAAGTACAGCTATTCACTTGAAATAGTGAATGAAAGTAACATATCTGAATTACATATACTTTGCCACATATCTTAGATGGTGGCCTGGAGCTCTAGGAAAGTCATCCAACTACGCGGTTGTGGTGGCTCAATTGTGGACTCAGGGACAGTGTAAGGGTCCGCATCCGTTTATTGTTCAGTTGAGAGATCTTGAGAATCACCAGCCCATGAAAGGTAGTTTCGATAGTTATGCAATCACTCTCCTAGAAGAATAGATGTTTTTGTTAGGGCTATGTCGACAAAAACGAAAAGCTAGGAAACAAAAAATAAAAACAACATTATAGGCTTTAAGGAAACATCAGTGAACAGATTCCGTAAATTGTTATCTGCAAATGTTTTCAATATATATATGAACACCTTTATTTCATAATGTTCAGGCGTTCGTGTCGGAGATATCGGTCCTAAGCTAGGAATCAACGGAAGTGACAACGGTTTTCTACTCTTCGATCACTACAGAATACCAAGAAGAAATATGCTAATGAGATATTCAAAGGTAAGTTGCTCTTGACTTTACTAATTTCGAATTATGAAAATTTTTGTTATCTACAAGAAAATTTACACGAAATATTGAATATATTAAATAAACCTCTATTAGAATTTTGTAGTAAAATCGTGCACCAACTCTATCAATATGTATGAGAAAAGAAATAGTTAAATATCTGAAACCATAAATCTTTTACAATTCTAGGTAGAACCTGACGGTAGCTATGTCGCTCCTAAACACTCTAAACTGGGTTACGGTACAATGGTTTTTGTACGCTCTATTATGATAAAAGATCAGGCTACTCAGCTAGGAGCAGCCGCCACCATCTCTATTAGATACTCAGCTATCCGGAGACAGGGCGAGAAGGAACCCGGGTAGGAAACAATACTAATTATATACAGTCGGTTTCAAGACATACTTCTATAAGATGCTTTTCTAAACCTTCTCGAAGTCCGACACAAAGTTTCTATGCTCATGAAATTTAGTAGCTCCTTAATTTAATAAATATAATAAGATAGTTTACAAAGAATGTTTTCAGAAAAGGTGAAGTGCAAATTCTCGACTATCAGACACAACAATACCGTCTGTTTCCCCAACTAGCCAGAGCTTATGCATTCATGTTTGCCGCTTACGAAATTAGGGATATGTACCTTAAGGCGAGTCTTATTTTATCCTGTCCTAATAAAGCCCATTGCTACAAATGGAAAGTATTAACAACGCATTTCATTAGGTAACCGAGCAACTATCGGAGGGAAATGTCGACCTGTTGCCTGAGATTCACGCCCTGTCTTCGGGACTCAAGTCTCTGGTATCCTGGGACACAGCCCAGGTTAGCATTATATAAAGAGTCTACAACTACAAAAATTAACACTGGTCGGTGTTTCAATCTACTAATAGTAGATACCAGACCCCTCACGAGAAGCCCGAGCCCGGTCGGCCTTCGGGCCGGGCTGGGATTGGGCTGGCCCGGCGCAGTGAAGAAATTTCAAGGCCCGGCCCAGTCGGCCGGCGTGTATAGTGTATTGTCATTTCTGATAAATTTGTGTATTTTTTTTCATATTTTTATAAAATTTTTGTATTTTTTTGAGATTTTTATAAAATTTTGGTAAAAAATTGTGAAAAATCACAAAAATTGTTATGAGATTTTTGTGAAAGGACCGGCCCGGCCCGCCAGTTTTTTCCGAAACCCGGCCCGGGCCGATGAAAGGTCTGGTAGATACCGATTTTGGACCTTTTTATTGACCGTGAAAACCTTGGTTTTACTCTGGAATAGCTTCTTTAATATAGGTGTCTTGTTTTGTTAGGGTATTGAACAATGTCGTCTTGCCTGTGGTGGTCATGGCTACTCTCATGCTTCCGGTCTACCGGAGATCTACGGATATGCAGTAGGAGGATGTACCTACGAGGGAGAAAACATGGTTATGTTACAACAGGTGGCAAGGTAGACAATTAATGAATAACAGTGCTAAACAAAATTATTTTTTCATTTAGGGGAACATGTGAGCAGATTTTATAAAAATACACAATTAAAATTTATATGTCTATTACCTATGACTATACTATTCCACAAGTCTACCTTACAATTAGAGTAAAGAGTAAATTCGCAGAATATTCCGACTTGCTTTCGAAAATTGGTTCCTTTTACTAAACAAATAATGTGCATTTGAAAATGATCACCTATGTGATTTGATGTTGTTTTTATCTAGATTTTTGATGAAAGCAGCCGAAGAAGTTCGTAGCGGTCGTGCTAAGCTGGCTGATATTTGTGGATATATAGGAAGAAGCAGTGAAAAACACTCCCGTTTCACAACATGGAATACATATAAGATAGAGGATATTGTGCATGATTTTGAACATGTTGCCAGACAACAAGTAAGCTAGTCTTGTACTTATATATACATCATAGTTATATTTAACGAACATTTTGACTGACAAGTAGGTTTTTGTTTATTTCGTAAGCAAAACTAACTTCTGTTTCTGTAGCCAACAATAGTGTAACTAAAGCAAACTAAAACTTATGTGAAGATAATCATTCCTAGCTTAACATTCTTATTCAGCACGAAATTAACAATTTGTTGCAAACAAGATTTGACATAACTGTTGTCTTAGGTGTTCCGCGCCTTCGATCTGCTTAAACGTCATCAGCGAGAGACAACTCCAGAAGAAGCTTGGAACAAAACTGCCATAGAGTTGTGTAAGGCATCCAGAGTAAGTACCGACTATATCGCAATAAACATATCTAAAGGGAATTAAATCGAAAACTTGTTGGTTATCTCAAAAAATACTATGGTGCCGGTTCAAATTAAGCACAATCTAAAAAGTCTGCATATCCAACGTCTTTTGTAAAGGATGATGAATGAATCCAACTAACTATAAGTAATTTGTATAAACTGTAATAGATCTTATTAATATTCTAGTTATTCTAGTTAAGGAGATCTTTTTTTCAGCTACACGTTCGTCTCTATTTGGTAAAGAATTTCTTATTAAAAGTGTCCACTTGTGATGATTTAACACTACAAAAACCCCTTATGGACCTAGCTAAACTCTATGCTTTTGACTTAATCTCTCACTCTCAGGGAGAGTTTGCTAAGGTAATATTTAGATTCATACTATAATATGTTCTAAGAAGCTTAGGGGTTCTAATTACTGACATTTACCAATAAAGGTGTTCATTTAAATAACGTTATTTATATTGATTTTATGTTTCAGGGTGGTTTCATGTCGGATAGTCAGATAGACGGTGCTAGAGATGGCATATACCGTTGTTTAGATTCAATTCGACCTAATGCATTGTCTTTAGTCGATAGTTGGGACTTCTCCGATAGAGAACTTCATTCGGTTTGTACCATAAAGAAAAAGAACAAACAACCCTAGACTAGGGACCTTTCCGAAAATTGCCCGAAATAGTTATCCTATAGAAGACCAGGAAAATGCCATACCTAGAATATTGAATATTCAAATACTAAATCACATAATTGAACAATCAATTAAATTATTTAGGTACTGGGTCGCCGTGACGGTAATGTCTATCCAGCCCTGTTGGAATGGGCTCAGCAGAGTCAGTTGAATAAGACTGAGGTAGGTAATTCGAAGGGAAAAATTATGATTTTGTCTCAGTTCCAATGTAATTAATATTGTTCAGATTTTGTAATATATTACATCACAGTTAGTATAATAATAATAATAATAATAATAATAATAATAATAATAATAATATAAATAATAAAAACCATAATGCATAACTTTCTAGGTGTTGCCTACATTCGACAAATATCTGGGTCCAATGATGAAAGATGGTCGCTCAAAGATTTAAAAATACTTGGACTGAACTCAATTTGTACATTCATACATCAACTAAATTGTAGAATACTCAAAACAGAATACACTATTATTTATTTAAGAAATACATAAAATTATATTGTTATAAAATGGCAAGACGCAAATGATAAAAGTGAATGATAGCTATACTTAGTACTTGATAAATAGCTATAGTTTATTTTGAACTGCAGCTATTAAAAGGAATTTTTGGCACATTTTGTCATATACGGCAACGAAATATTCATATATTTGTCAGTCCAATGTTTCTTCTACCGGAGAAAAGGTAAAATAAAAAGTAAAATAAAAAGAGGAATTATGAGAATAGTACAGAGAACTACATAAAAAGATATAGGTATGCTGAAGAAACCGGAAGAATGCACAACCCCGACCGACGAGGACTCTAAACAAACAAAGTATTTAGCATATTTAGTTGATTATTGAAAATATAATTGTCTTTATAAAGTCAGTAGTATTTCGAGAATGATGTCCGCTTTTGATTCATACGATTTTTGCTATGGCCAAGTTCTGTTCTAAGTTATTTGTTTTGATTTAATTAATTGTATGCTGGTCATCATTTTAACTTAGGATGTTCTTATAACAAACTTGAATGTGCAGGGCCTTTTGGCAGTATAGATAATATATAATTGATTACCTTGGTTAAGGTTTCTTGGTTCTACCGGTATTGTATAGATTCGGTAACCAGTTCTAGATTGATGAACTCGAGGTTCTTCTAAATAAAGGAAAGATAATTTGTTGCTGCTCTGCAAGACATTAAATAATTGCTACAAACTCTGTACTTACAAAATAGACTAAAACAAAACTGTAGCGGAATAGGGTTCTCATAGTTTTAGTTCTGCACGGGAACTTACGCGGAGTTCTAGGAGTAGTCCTTCGTTCGTTTCCAACGACTGAATAGTATGATGGTGGAGGTTCTGGATAGACCATTCTTGAAAATAAATAAAAAATGTAAAGGATAATAATATACAACAAAACTCAACTTAAAAAGCAGACTACAAAATTTGAGAGTAACGCTTGTTTAAGCTGCTTGTTTCATAGCGTAATAAAATAGTGATCGTACGAACTAAACCCTCAAAGAATAAAACAAAAGTTTTCTAAATACTAAATAGTTATTATTAAATTACAAACTATTGATTTGAATAACCACTGTGTGTGGTAAACTATTTCAAGCTCAAACTGTAGTCTGGAAGATTAAAATGTGTCTTTTGGCTTATTTACTTTATACAAAATGAACTTGTTATCAACTAAGGCGCCACTACGTTTCCCTTATGAGCAACAGTTTAAAAACATTATTTAGAAGGAATTATTATACAAGTATGTTTAACAATATAAAGAACTATTAAGTCAGTAATAAATTGTTACTATAATCTTCAAATATATCATAATGAACATTATAGTATTTTTTTGAAAATAACCTGTTTTTAATTCTTAAGTTCTGTTATAATTTAAACCCGTATGAGAGGCTAGAATTATATTATAATATTTATATAATATCTATTTGATAATTCTATACGACAAGAGTAAAAAGGTAGTACTATTCCTGCATATAGTAGATATATACATTTATATTGGGTTATGTTATGGACCCGTAGATCATAATAGAGAGCAAATCAAACAAACAAAAACACCGTAGCACTCACTGCAAATAATGCAAAAGTTAAAATGCAAACAATGGCAGAAATATATTGATATACTTATAGAGGAAACATCTTATTATTTAGTAATGATTTGTTTGTAAGAAGGAGATATTTTAATTAGATCATAATGAAACAACTATTTCTATACTCTTAAATCCGGTCTTTCATAGTCTGCTCACTACTTCTTTATTGTTTTAATGTTGAGGTAAATGTGTAAGCTGTTCCTGAAGTTCATGAATTCCAAGTAGTTTTGACATTGCCTGCAAGTTGGTACTTAAAGTATAGTTAAAACATGACAGATAAATTTGATACATTTACATGAGCCATTTGTCATTAGAAAAACAATTTTTTTTTCGCTTACATGGAATTCCTTCTCAATCTGTAGTTCTTCCACCATCTCTTCGGAGTCCATTGGAGCCGCTAAAGCAGCCTGCGAGATATATAAGTTAGATAATCGAACTTTATTCCATAATTTCTAGAAATTTTTACTTTTGGTTGAATCAGTAAAATAAAATATGAATTGTCTAAACGATAATTGTGGATAAATCTTACAAGATTCTTTTGAAGTGTACCATCTGCGCCCACAGAGAACATTTTGTTTAGTCGACGCCGTTGAAGATATTTAACCTAAAGAATTCATTAATCACTAATGCCAATGTTGTATATAATCATATAAATATAGTATTACTTTGTCAAACCAGTATAATTGCTTTTGCATAACCCATAAAACCTAAATTATAAATTAAACCGAGCTGACCGCATCGGATGAATCCATTATTCTAGTCTCCAGCCATTGTCTCAGAGCCAGCATTTTATCTTGCAGTTCTCTCATGGTTAGCTCCTAAACTAGGTTCTATCTTACCAAATATATTTAAAATTGTGAGAAATATGTATTATGCTTGTAATATTCGAGTATGTGATGGCTTATTTGTAATTGTATATATTGTATATAGTATATGACAATATAATTGGATGTAGGTATTTTATATTCGAAATTAGTTACTAGGATAATATTACCTTTTGCGGAATAGCATTGTTTACAGTTGCAGTTCCAGTTAGAATTGCTTGCAGTTTTTCTTCATTTGTCAAATTGTTGTTTCTTACGACGCTGTGTTCCTAAAAATTACATAAAGTTTATTAAATGATCTTCTTATTCAATTCGAATAAGCTTTTACTTTGAATATAAGTTATTAGGCATTTACTATTCAGCAATTAAGTTTCACATTCTAAGTTACGAAAACAATTTATATGAATTATTTAAATATGTATAGGTTTATTACAAAGATTAAAACAATTACTATTAACTATAGTAACTAGTTGTTTGCTATCATCAGTTATAAGTATTTAAAATATGACGTGCAAGTTATCAACATCACTTTACAACCGATGTTTAATGTATAAAAACGATTAAAAGAAAAGATATGGGATTGTTCTTACCATATTAAGATGATCAGTTATGTTCTTAGCCGAATGCAACACTTGTGGTTCAGATCTCAATTGAACATCTACAATATTTTGAATATTATACAGCTTAAATCTTTTTAGAAACAAAAAGCCAATACAATGATGTTTTATTTTTAATTATAAGTTTAATTTGAACAGGAAACATATTTAGAACTTACTTTTATCAAGAAGTACCGCAGACTCACTGATATTGAACAAAATACAGAGCAAATATAAAGAGAACATATCCAACTAAAAGAATAATATAGATAATATGTTCTAGAATTATAATTAGTATTTCTTCCAATAAGTAAACAGAAAACATTAAATTTATTAAATGAATCGGAACTTATGAATTAATTAAAATAAAAGAAGATTCAACAGAAAATGTATAGCATAATGATTATATGTATCCATGTATGTCTGCTAATGATTATATTCTATTCTTAGACGCTAATAAATCTTTAGCTGATCACGAGGTGGTGAAAACTAAAAGTAAACGAATGTTACCGAAGCCAATAAGGAATGATTTTGTATTTATTAAGTGAATAAACTATATATATCGGTTGTAATTAGTAACAAAAGCTAATTTTCTAGTAGGTTAGTTATGCAAATGTATATATAGCATGATTATATTTTAGCAGTTAACTCTAGTAATAGTCAATAACGCCTCGGTTACGATGCCACCGTGCTAGAAACCTAAGTCTTCTTATTTTTTGTTAACAACGAGAATAATCATAGTTCTAAGATGTAACATTTTCTTAAATCCTGCATAAGGTGTAGAAGTCGAGATTTTAATAACATTTGTTTGTAATTATATTTGTTCGGCAGTATAGTTTAAATATAATAATCGAAGTGTTTATAACTGTTATATATAGTAAGACAGGCTAATTTTATTTTAAAAAATCCGCAAAACTCTTAAAATAAAACTATAATGACTGCAACTGGACAGTGATTTTTAATAGTTGGCAATAGTTTATGTTTCAACGAAATTAGTGTAAACCGTTATAGTAGAGAAAGAGTGTAAAGTTAAGACCGTACAAAATGAACGTAATTAAAAATGAACCATTGTTAATTAATATAAAAGCTTTATTAATATATCTAATATATATGTTAAGATGATTGAGATGATCTATGTAACATATATGCCACCTCATGACACCTCAAAAGATATGGGTGAAAAATACTTTACCGTGGTAACTTTTTATAGAATGAAAATTTTCTCTAAACTTTTCCACATTCCATTCCGGCAAGTCTTTCTAAGCTATAATAAACTTAAAATGTAACAAAAAGGTTAACTTTTGATGATTTTATCGGCAAAATACTAAATCATGCGATTAATGTACCATATCGGTGTAAAGCCGGCATATACCTTGTCACAGTCCCTTTAACTGGAATACTCCACTCAACATCGAAAACATCGAACATATTGAAATAAAGTTAACATTAATAGTAAAAATTATCCTATTTATAATATAATTATTATTTATAAAATAGTCGATCACCATCTAGCTTTATTTCTCTTTGAAAGTCACAGGTTGTCTCTGTGAACGGCATGACAGAACTGTACAATATCGCCATCTTAAACAAAATGATTAAACATATTAAAGATCAAAAGTTCAACTATTTGGTTGTAATTTAAAGACTTAGAATACAATGGCGACACTTTTTAGTTTCCATTTGTTCATTGAGGGTTCGCTAGGTTAAAAGCATTTGCTGTAATAAGGTAAGTGAAATCTGAAATTGTATTATTAAGGTTAATACAACATTACATAGTCGAAGTTACTGGTTAAACATGAGAATCATTTGTTTCTTCTTTTTATAGTCTTTTCTTTTTCTACAATTTTAATATAATATAGGACAGTGTAGACCCTTATGTAGATTTAGAGTAACTGCCATTTTGTGTAGTTAATGTTACCATATGCAATAAGCTACTTATTTATAATATACAAAACCTCAATGACAAGTTATAAATATATATATATATATATATATATATATAAATTATATATATAAGAGATATTTAAGCATAGTGAAATACGACACTATCCATATGTTTTGCTGAAAATTGATGGATTTTAATAAAATTTTAGAATAATTAATGTTTATTCAAATACATGTTACTAAAATATAACTTTATTATTCTATTATGCAATAATAAAAAAGAAAGCGAGATCAACATAATATGAACCGTAAATACACATTCGTTGTCGAATCTTCTACGAAACACTAAAAACAACAATATTTTAATCTAGAGTAGAAGAGAAGATCGCTTTTATTGTTTAAGCTTTTGTTTATGCAATATTTCGTGGAAATGCACATCTTATTCAAAACAGACGCAATTTCCAGGCAAATTTTGCATAAAAACCTCCAATAATACGAAAATATAATTGATTAGCAGTTTCGCATGCGAACTTACATTAATTGTGGTATTCTAGGATTCTTATTACTAATACTAGGAATACCGGTGGTAGTAGAATCCATTGTTTCTGTTACATTCTTGGATCTTCTTAAACCTCGACGGGGGTTTATTAGAGATCTGTCTCTAGCAGCAGCCTCTTCTTTTAAAGGACTGCGAATTACATATCTGAAAGGGATAGAATACAATAGGATCACAAAATGTTCTAACTATAACATTGGTTTAAAACTAAGTGTATTATTTATATAACGTTTTTTGTGTTGAACGTATCAGTTATTAATTCAATTTATCTTCTAAATACTTTAAGGAAAGAGTGTTTGAACTCCCTTATTTATTATTAGTTTATTCTACTAACATTATATCTCCTGTTTCCAATTGTAGGTCTGAAGAGGGATTGATTATAACATAAGAAATGTTATCCTGACGATCATAGTCATTCACAGAAGGCAGAACTTAAATATTAGAATAGATGAATAAAGAAGTAAGTTGGTTATCGCGGTCGATCCCCCGGAATGGAGAACTAATTGTTGACTGCACGCAAAAGTAGTCAATATCAATCAACAATTATTTCATAATAAAATAACCTTATAAATATAAACATTATTTACCACTATCATCGGCACTCATTCCTATATTCCTAATCCTTGTCTCCACATGGTCTCTCATATCTTGTCTATATGTATTTAGACTATCAGTTACATCTATGGAACGACATTTTTCCTCCATATCAAGCGAGACCTAAAATATAGAGTTAAATGAGAGTCTCTTACTTAGTTTATTCCACTACTTTGTACCAGAGAGCCGTATCAAAGAGAGTTAGATATTATATATATTTGAAGGAAAAGGAATACCGGTTTATTTTCAGAGACTCTATTCTAAATGCAACATCTAAACTACCAAACTACCGTTAGCACCCTTCGTTGGACACTCTTTAAAACTATATTTAAAGTTTATATAAGGTTTATATTGTTATGTTTGTAATAAAACCTACAGTTTTAGCATCCATTTTGTTAGTTCTGAAAATTCCAACTGGTATATCTGCAACTGAAGAACAAAGCTTCTGGTAGAGACGACCATAACTCTTAATCCACAGATCATCTTCAGTTATTTCAAGCTGAAATTGATAGTTTACAAAGTTTATAACAAAAATAGTAGCTAAAACTAACGGAAGTTAAATATCCACTGCCTTCTATTTGGTCGAGTCCGAGCATTAGTCGGGTTAGTTCAACAACATAGGGTTTAACAATGGCTTGGTAAAGAAGTCTAAAATAATTTAACTGAAACTTTTATTATTTACATAAAATATTAATTTGTATTGTCCTTACAAAAGTGATTGTGAAACTGCTAGTCGGCTCTTAGACGTTTATACAAATCAACAGGGGGTGCAAAAGAATCGATCAAGTGTTTTTGAGGGATCATTTGTTAAACTAAGTAAATATTGTTAATTTAATTTGTTTGTAACAAGAATAATTATATTCTGATGGCTTCCTACCTATCTAACATATTAGCACTGAATACTCCGCCTTCAGCAAAAGGTAATCGGAACATAAACGGCATGTGAGAACCACGTTTCTTCTCTTTCTTAAATATATTATTCTTGTTATAATAATCTACTAAGATAAATTAAAATAATAAAGTTTTAAATATACTATCACTAGGGCTGAATGATCTTTATTGAAGTCATTCATCTAACTTTTCAATTTTTGAGAAGTTTCGACCGGTATCTAAATTATCGGCCGTGTTTTAGTTATTGTCATGTTTACTACAATAACTTCTATCTTTCTATTTTACTTTGCTAACTTTATTTATTGTATATTAAAAATACCTTCTCGAACTTAGACTGTGCCAAGGAATACGGATTGTTAGGATTAAACTGTACAAATCTCATATTAGAAGCATGTGTTAACTCCGTTATCATTCGAAGACGGGGAAACATTCTAAAAACAAACCTTTTCTTATTTCACTGTAATTTGAGCAAATAACGATTTTAACTTAGTATTTTAACATAAAACTAATATGTAGTTACTTTTGGTTCAATTCACCAGGATCCTGTTTACACTCGTCTTCTAAATAGCCTACCTTGACGGAATACTAGATGACTGTTACAAACTAACAATATATGTTTATTATTAAGAATATATATGATAATATCTTACCTATGTATCTTCTGTACTGTAATAATAGTACTACAATCGGCAAAGTGTTCCTCAGACAGAGCTGCAGTCTCCTTAACAACAACGACATGCTCAGCATGGGCTACGCCCGCACGGAGAAGATTGTCAAGACTAGAATTACTTTAAAATTAAATACATCTTACAATATTCAGACTTTCCATTTATCTATTTTTCATTCATATAAAAAAGAGAAGTCTTACCAAAAGTAATAGTAAATACTTTAACGTTTTTTGGTTACTTCCAAAATTATTTGTGTGATTTTTGTTTTTATGGACAAAATGTATTATATATATAGACTTACTTCGATATCTTTCCCTGTATCCAGTAAATATGCGGAAACCATGAAATAGCATCTAGGAATGCAGGATTAGGAGAATCAGTCTCGTCCAATTCGAGTAGAAGAATTATCGGATGTAAGTCGTGCACCGGACGGTAGTAGGCTCTGTATTCAACAATGAAAATTTACAATATTTAATTTTTCATTAATATCTTTAGAGATGATTTTAAGTACATTTACTACTTCAATATCAGGTTTGAGAGAGGGCCGGCCCCGACCGAGGCAAAATATTAAAATTTCTTCTTCGAGTGGGGTTAAATGTAAAAACTAGTTCAATGTCTGGCTAAAACTCATTTTAATAATAATTTAGAAAAAGTTGTTTTAGGTAAAAAAGCAAAGTATTTGTATCATATTTATCATTGAAGATGTTACCTTAGTGGTATAATTAGATTATACATTCCACTACTAGTCTTGTCAGCTGCTAGTATTATCGGTCTATTAGTCCAGTTGTATTGGTAAGCAAATGTAAATGGCTTGTGCTCGCAAGACTATAAATATATTAATTGTTCTATTATTCTAATAACTTCGCACGACATTCATATTTAAAAAGAATGCAAGCTGGATAACTGTTATAATAAGAAAGGTAGAACCAAATTTTACATTGTTTTATGTAGAATTTATTACATAACCCAATAGCTTACAATTTAAGAGGTTATATAAAGCATGTCTATATTTTTGTAATTTCCTTAATTATATATATATATAATCTTTACCTTGTCTAACTGTAAACAACACATTTGTCTTTTTTCCTTCATAGTATGACATCTTGTATTAGAAGTACCAATGTAAGTACGCACAGGTGGAGGAGCCAGTTTAACTCTAGAATTAAATGTAATATAATATTGATTTAATATTAATAATAAAACTAATCATATTAATGCAACCTACTTTTGTCTAATACAAGCTCCCTTGCACTGCTTACAGCTTGTTTCCTCGTCTGAATCGGACTCAGATGAAGAAAAGGGATGCTGACGGACCGCCTGCTAAGGAATGTATATTTAAAGGTTAAATAAAATTATTAATGTTTCATGCTATATATTTTACTTTAAGTTTTATTAACCTAAGCAATAATTGTAAAGTTTTTAATGTTTGGGATAGTTTGCAGATCACTTCATCAATCACTTAGACAATGTAACAGGTTATCAAAATGTTTGGAAAAGCAATTTTTGTTCATAATTAGTGGTTAATGTAGTGTTAATAATATTGTACATGTTCTATATAGTTATTATATATACCTCAGTTACCATTGCTATAGACGGTCTACGACTACTATTCATTAGAGGTACATCTATTAGACGAACTTCATCAGTTGCCTGTAAGTATTAACTAAACTAAAATAAATATGAAAATATATTATTATTATTTAAAACAACTTTAATACAGATATGGTCTGTGACAAAATCTGAGCTTTCAGCACACTGTGGTATCCTAGCAACAGATAATGTAAGTTCCACTCAAACCAGTGGTCGTATTCACGAACACCCTGTGGTGCGCCCTAATAGGGTAGGGGGCCCTAGGGCGTGATAGAGTGCCTTCGCGAATACGGCCACTGGACTAATAACACAGGAACCTTGTTATTTAAAGCAATGTAATTTAAATAATAATATCAATCTACCTTGGCTTTCTGTAGTAATCCTCGTCTCTTGGGCTTCGGTTTTCTTTCAATGCCGTCTTCTAAGTGTGGAACATCAATAGCGACCGTACCTGCAACAAACATATTCAATAATTATAAATATAAACTTTATAAGCTCTGTTAAGACAAACTTATTTTTATTAATAATGCAATTATTTGTTGATTATAATAGCAAATACTTATTAACCTACCAATATTAGCAATTGTGCTGGCAACATTTGCCTTTCTTCTTTGGTTTTTAAGGTCTTTATTGAAGTTAAACAATGATTCTTCATTAGTTAATCCCATATAATACAGTACATCTGTAGACTGAACAATATGGGCCAAGCCGGGATTTAGTCTCATTTTAGCAGTTACCGAAGATTTGACACCGATTAGGCCAATACCATAACTGAAGATAAGTAATTAGTTTGTTGTGTACCGCATTCTTAGGATATATTCTTACAATTCACATAAATAACTCTCGGGGCTAAATAAACGTTCAAAGTAAGTTATTAACATGATTTCGCACCAACACTTTTCAAAGCAATGAGCATCTCATAAAATAAACAACTAATCAAAAGTACCTTTTATGTGCGTGGAAACTGGCATAAGTGAAGCTCTTTCCAACAAAATCACTAAAGAATTTACTGTCTTCGACTTTAATATGGTATATCTCATTGCCAGAATGAAATCCATATACTTTATGCCAAGGTTCTGTTGACTTTTGACCTTCTCTGAAATAGAAGAATATATTTGTAAGAACACAATCTTAATTATTACTTAATATATCTTAATAAAGAAATAGAAGAATAATAAATAAGATATCTTTTATTTGGATTGGTACTTTTTTAAAAACACAAGTTATTAAATGAACCGATCAATATATAGCGGTTAAATGGTCTTGGAACAATATAATTGAATGTTATTTGTAAGAAATGGTTTACTTTACTTTTAAATAATACTTACTCTCCTCTAGAAGTATGCATTAACAAAGTAATAAACGTAGAAATACCAGGACATATACAATTGTTTGCCAATAGACCGTATTTAAACTCATCTTCACATATTAAAACTTCTAAAAAGAATACAAACAAAATTAAGTTCGAGTAAAGAATTATAGGTATCTGGGAACAAACTGGATTAAATAGTTTAAAAGTTAAACTTCCAATTATCTATAAAATGTCTAAAAATGTTGTTTAATGTCTTTCCTGTTAACTAACCTGCATGTTCTATGTGCATTTTAGTTTCCGGTCTAAATATTTGTACATATTGTCGAACAGAGGGAGCAAAATCCTTCATGGCCCATGATCGGAGAATTGTATGTTCATCCTAGAAAAGCTACTTCTCAATATTCTCTATGTAGTTTACAATACTTTTAAACAGCTGTTACAATTTCTCGGAACGGTCACGTGCCAGGGCCGAGTTTTGGACAGTTGGGCCCAATCCGGTTCGAGGTCAATTACTATCTTCAGATTTGGGAATTTCGCGGGCCACGCCCATTTTCACCTTTATTTAAGACTTACAGTTATTATTTTCTTATTCTGATGTCTTGCAGATAATATGAATACAGCACAAGCAGTATGCACTTTTGCTCTAAAAAGAATAAGATTAAGTAATTAGAGAAGTAATATACTTGTAATAAGAATCATAAGGTAAATAAGCATTCTATTAATAATCTTGCCCATTTATCATAATTCTAACAAAGTATTATTGTGTGTTGCATGGGTGATTTATGAGCACTTGCATATTTCTTCAGTAACTTTTTCAATCTTTATAATCCAAATCCGAGCGACCCAATTTAAAGCGGACGTAGCGGATATGGTCAGGCAGGGACAGGAGAGAGCCGGCCCCGGCCCACTTCCAAAGCTCCGGCGCGCAAAATTTCCATTACTGAAGGGAATAATTATCTTCGGGTTGGCCCGAGAATTTCGCTCTTGTGTGGTCACATATTCTTATTAAATAGCTTTATTATTTAAACAAACTTTTGTCACTAACCTTTCTAAGTCTTCATCTCTAAGGGCAGAACCCCTTACATAATGGACTCTAGAATGCCAAAGAGGTATTTTAAGCAACATTCTCATTTGATTATCCAATTCAGCTGGAGACAATAACACTACTTGGATACTCTGATTCTCCGGATGAGCGTAAAATTCGTCCAGGAAATCCCTAAATGCTAAAGTAGTTGTCTCTTCTATACCATCTACTTGTTCATTTAAAACATCTCTTAACTGTACAGTTGGAATATATTTCTAAAATCTTGGACCATAAGTGAATATAGACTTACGTAATAAATTCGACCTCCAGGTGAGTTATCGTCACTACCACATGTTTTTCGTGCCTGCCAAATCCAGTACCGTATTCTCCACCGGACTTTTGACGTTCTGACCAAGTTTGACCGAGAGCCTCCAACTAAAGACAACAATGAATATGTTTATTTGTGTAAGTTTGATGAAGATTCTAATAATATAAACAAATATATTTTATGTTAAGTTTACTCATTGGTTAGAAGTTATTTTATCTGGTTACCGCAGACGCCTCAGAAATTTGTCAGATAAAGTATCTGGAATTTCATTTCTATAATTTACCTGTGAGGGTAAAATAATCAATGTAACCCAGATGAGAATAACAACACAAAGACGAGAAATCCAGTTATCCGGATAGCTAAAATATATAAAAAGTTATTAAGTCTACACTATTGTTTGGTGATATCGTACAAGCTGCTTTGCTATTTATACCCTGCTGCTATTAAGAGTAGCTAAACAGGGCCCAAACTGCGTTTTAACAAGTGAAAAGATAAAGATAATTCGAAAATGAGCTTAGATTATTAACAACTTACTAATCTCCATATCCTACTGTAGATAATGTTACCATTACAAAATAAAAAGAAGTAAAAAGATCAAATGGTCGTCCACCAACACGTTGCATATGTTCAATTGTACACATGCCTAAAGAATAGCTAGAAATTGTCTATTAAAAATAGAGTAGACTAAGGATTATACTAAGTTGTACAATAACATTATCATATATTATTTAATATAGAGTTCCCATTAGCCAGAATAATTGGAATTTTGAATATCAACATTGTTCACTTAGTTAGTATCTTAATTTACTTTGAAAAAAAATACTCTAATGTTACAAGGGTTCTTTCTTTTTAACAAGGATAATGCCGACTTCTTTCAATTAACAATATTCTACAGTAAATATAAATATTTAGCTAATTGAAGGAGATGTACTAGTACCTGTGAATATAAGACAAACAACCATAGAGAACAATATAAGGAGTTGTCGGAAAAGCGCCGATTGGTTCATAAAAGTTCGGTTAAGATCATTCTGGAAAAAGACAAATACTATTATTTATCTCGAACTTGTTAGTAAGACAATAATGTTCTTCTCGTAATGCAACCTCGGCCAATTACTAGGTAAACAGAATATAGTGCTTTTAGTAATTGACGCTCAATATTTGACGGGGTATGATTAGTTGTTCCGTTAAATTTGTTAGATGCAAGGGTAGAATTCAGCGGCAGCATCTTTCCGACCCCTAGTTAGGTGAGTTTTAACACTATTCAGTATTATTTCATAAAGTATTAAAGTATTTTTGTTATTCTTTTTCATTCATTATTGCTTACCATCATTGACTGTAGTGCTCCTTTCGCAAGCCAACAATTAAGAAACACCGGTACAAAGCATTGTCGAGCCCATGGAATAAATAACTAAAAACGATTTTATGAATTAAAGTTTGTTAACTAGATTGTATTAACTTGCTTTCGAGATAAACTAAGCTTTTTTTAAATATATTTATAAACCTGTCTAATTTGGGGTTTCTTTTTCTTAAATATGAATCTTGTGTGCGTATCTGTATCGAAACATCAGTTACAAATTAGATTTGTTAAAACAAAAGCATAGCCTTCCATTGCAATCTTTGTTTGCAACCTTGACACGACCTCAATATTCAAGAATCAATTAACCTACTGTGACGATAAATGGTAGTGTAGTGACTAGTTCAAGTATAAAGGAAATATTTACAAGCAATTTAATAATACTACCCTAAAACATACATATTGCGTAATAAATGTATACTTTATATTAACAAGACTTCATTCGAAATAACGACAGACTATATTGTTTTAGATACTCAGTTGCTCATTTAGATTTACACATTTAAAAATTGTCGCCCAGTGTCGCAAATTAAAATAAGATGTTTTAGACCTACCGTATAACTAATATAAAATACAAGAATTGTCTGTGCTATTGAAAACAAAGCGACCAGTGTCTGTGCATAGTAAAGAGTATCCGAACGATCAACCCACCAGAAGTATTCACTTAATTAAAACAATACTTTATAATAATATATATATTATTCCTAGTTATACCTAAGAAATAGAGAGAAAGCCTTTTTATTTTCCGTTTATAAATAAAAGTTCAAACTTCACAACTGTTGGATTGTTAAGGATTGGATTGTTCGAAAAGGCCTAACTCAAGACTTCATTAAAATTGGATAAAATGATAATATTCGTGTTAGATTGGTTTGATTCATTTCAACCCCCGTGTATTTGGGTCTTTTGTTTCAGTTAAAACTTACAAATTGAGTTCTCCTTCCATTCTAAGAGGCGGTTTTATGTGTTCTGGGAGGTCCCGTTTGTCCATTACTACTTCTACACAATACAAAACACAGGAAAAGAGTTTTATAAATACATTTATGAGCCTAATTCGAAGACCTGTAAATATTCAAAGTAACAACATTTTCTGTATAATTTAATTAGTTTAGTCAATAGGTATAGTTAAGAGGTATATAAACGAGCGATTAACTGTTTGAAAAGTATATCGGTAGATAAATTATGTTACTAAGTTCTCTAACAGACAGACTACGCAATGATAGCCATGTAATAAACAGTTAATCGTAAATTATTTAAAAAAGTAAAAACCCCATAGAAACTTACTAATTTTATGATTTTCAATGAAATATTGTTGCAGTCGTGACTTAATACTTGTATCAACACCATATTGCATGCGAGCACTAAAAACAAAAAGCTTTATAAATATCATAAATTATTTAGAAATCATATTTTATTTTATCATTTGAAACAATAGCTTAAAACTTACCATTTCATATTTAAAAATATGTTTCTCAATATTAATTATTGATTTATACCATTTGAACCTGTTTTCGTTATCAACGGGTTGATATAATTTGGACGATTGCCAAATAGTCAAATAATATACTTTAATTCAATCACTTTGATAAAACTATAAAACAATATATTTTAGGAAAAGTATTTCGAATGTTGTTAGCAACTAATGTTGAGTGCTTCATTAAAGCTCCCCGCCCTAATGCAATTTCCGAATAAAAACACTAAAAAAAAACAGAAATTCTAACCAGTAACCGAAAGTATATATAAATATGTGTACACTTAACGTAAATATAGCTTTTTAAATTATAAAACAAATTGCTTTTTAATCTTACGGCTGGCTTTATATTGACTTTTTTGTTTACTGAAGCGTTTTATGTGCCACAAACGGTGTACTAAAAGAGCAAATCCTAAGTATTAGAATACAAAGTTAATTAAAATATATAACAAACAAATATATTTATAATTTCTTTAATACCTCACAATCAGAAATAGAGGCATTTTGTTGCCATAAGTCTCAGTTCTAAGTGAAGAACCGCTATTGTTATGTAGGATATATACAGCTAAATAACGTTGTTTTCGTATTTTCAGTTGGAAATATACTTTTAAGTATCAAAACGTAATTAAAAAGATGAAAATGCTATTGAAAAACAGCAGATACCAAAAAGTTGCAAACCCATGGAATAAGTTTTTATTGACAACTAACTGGACAAACTCTATAGATTAAAAGTCGCCAGTTTAATTGAGGTTGCATACAAATAAGAAAACTATTGAGACTCAAATCTATAAGATTAAAGAAATATGCATCTAGGAATTTGAAAACCTGTTCAGTTATTTAGTTTCCAGATTAGTCTGTCTAACCATTCTGACATCTTACTCTACGATTCAGATTCGTCTGAAGGTGTTAGGTTGACTCAACTCCAACACTTCTCTAAATATATCTTTAATATATAATAAAACTGACACTTCTTCGTTGAAATCCTTTATTCGCCGAAAACTTCGGACCCATTGACGTAAAAACAAATACATGAGACGGGTTGCAAACTTAAAGTCAAAATAAGCATAGAAAAGCAACAAAAACGAAAAGTTAAGAGAGAAATATTAGAATGTTTAGAGAAAGCGATAAGTGGTTAGGTGTAGAAAACTAATAAAAATATATTTATATTTACTTATTTTTCAAAAAACTCAAATTCGAAAAAAACTTCAGAAATCAGAATTCTTGAATGCAAGTTGTCCGGCTAACTCTTAGTTGACTGAATAAGTTAGCTGACATGTTGCTCAAAGAGAAATGATGAAGGAAGTTGTTAGTATAAAAAAGAAAGAAGGAAAGATATTCTTATATCTAAGATTACTATTATATACCATTATATTTTATAGTTTATGGATAACAAGGCTGTATTTCATTCTTAAAATAATAACTTTCTATTTATTTTACAAGTATTATACTTGAACACAATGTGCAGTATTACTTTATCTTATTGTATTGGGTTAAATAAATGAAAATATATATTTTAACTTTAAAACACCGCAGCTATTATTATGTGGGGCTCGCAGTCTATGTTAAAATAAAGTGTATATAGTCGACAACAAATGCTTATGCAAGTTAAAGGTCTAGAGCGCTCTGTTGCGCTACTGCTACACTTTGCTCCAATAAATTGCAGTTTGACCGTATACGCATAAGCATTTGTCGTCGACTATATATAACAGTTACTTCACTGACTTAAGAAAGACTTCTAATATAAAAGTATAGTGAAGTGCTGGATAAGTCATAAGATAAGTTAAAACAAGCTACAATCAACTCACTTGATTCAATATAATTTTTTAATTTGTTGCTGGGAAAATAGAAAAAAGTGAAATAGTGAGGAAAATGTATCAGATGAAGAGAAAGACAGCATGAAATGGAAAACAAAAGTAGATTGGCTTTGTTAGTCACATAGGTTAAAGATGAAAAACGTTAAATTAGTCAAGGAAACAACTTATTTTGGGTAGAAATGTAGGTAGAAATATACTTTCGGAAAATAAACCATTATTATTATTATTATTATTATTATTATTATTATTAACACTCCTTTATTTTCCTCCATTGGAAGTTTTTAGGTGAAATCGCGGTACTTCGGATACTGGATACTTGCTTTATAAGAAATACCATCAACCTTTACAGAATGTAAAAAGATATAATGATATATATTATAAATAACAAAACTAGCGGCGTTATTCTTTTACGAGCTTGTTTCATAAGAATGTATGTAGTATATGGAGAATGTTTAATTAACATGCTATAGCCATCGTTGTAAAACTGCTAATTAAAGACAGCTGGTCAATATTTCAAATTGAATTAAAAATAAAAAGTTGTAACATTATTAATATATAAGGAAATGAAAGTAGTAAATGCATAAACTGAACGATTCTAGATTCTTTTTGGTATCAGATTCTTGATTTGCCAAACTAAGTTAGCAATTTTGAAGCAAACAAAGCTAGTTATTAGGCTCTAGGGAGTACAACTTGCAGCGAAATTCAAATGTTTACTAGAAGTTTGTTTTAGACCTTTAATCATTGGTAGTGTGAGATTGTTTGCGTGTCCTTGGAATTTAAAATCCTTTATTATAAATGAAATAGGTTTCTTTTAGATTTACGCAAGCCTAAACAGACTTCCAAAGACGTTTTCAATGATGTCGTAGAGCTTAACTAGATAATAAAGTGTAATAATCTTTCAGCGTTTCCTCTATTAATGTTGTATTCTTTTAATTAGTAATCAGTAAAGCTCATAAGCCACAGATGTTCAATCTTAGATACTCTCAATGCATGAGGTGTTGTATTACGGATTATAGAAAGAGACCACCACTTTTAATAATATTTGCAAATAAAGAAAAGAAAAAGAAAATTTACGAAATGCATTAAAAAAAATTTTCAATGTTTTATAGAAAATTTAAGGGATGAATATTCTCTTGTTACTGTAAGTAAATGCGAAATCTTTTGAAAGTCTGTTGTGACAGGTTTTTATTATTTTATAAATGAGCTTATACTCTATTGAATGCACAAAAACCTATAAACTCACGCATTTATGTGAACTTCAAAGCTTCTGAAATGAAGGTGTCCTCTACCTTGCTCCATTGATAGTTAATGTGACCCACGGACAACTATTAAACAAATTTACAGATGGAATGGCAAAGTTTGTGTAAAATCATTTTGCTAATAAAGTACTTGAAATATTGCTAAATTAGTTTAAAACAAGTAAATTCATGAAAGTGCTAGTCCATTGGTGTGTGACAACATGTTACACACTTATATATCAATTTGTCCTAGTTCAGAGAAAGAGCATTGGTTTTATGGAAAAATAATGTAATTAATTATAGTCTCTAGCAATAGTTTATATGTTAGCTAGATTGCTACAAGAAGTTAAAAAGTATTTGTTGAACATCCTTCTTCAACAACACAATGAAATGTTGTCGACTCTCTGACGATGTTTTCATTGAAAATTTAACAAAAACTAAACAAAGTAGAGTATAAATAACTTTTTATTTAAATAAACTGTGTATATATTGTAAATGTGTCTCTAATTATTGACTGAGTTTGCGGAGATATCACAGCAAACATGAAACTCCCAGCACTCAAAAGAAGCACAGAAACTGGTTTTCAAAGAGGAAAAAACGAACATATTGAAACGGTCAAAGACGCAGCGGTGGCCATTTACCCAGTAGATATGATAATTTAAAGTATTTTTATGTAACTAGGTATATTTATATTTCTTGTATTTCTAAATCTAGGTATTGCTAGCAGTAAACGTGTAATTAACTTGTTGAATGTTAAAGAACCATGTAGTCAAATAATAAAAACAAAATAAAAAGTATAAAAGTTACAATAAACTTACGTGTCGCTCGGTCTGAATAGATTACTAATACTCTTTTTCATATGATAAAAAGAGCTTAGCGAGGATCTTCTGGAATAATCGATTGGCTGTAGTTCATTTATAACATTAGCATAGCTGTTCTCGAACAGAATACCCTCTTCCGGGTCTTCAGAATCCGACATATTTAGGACTGTAACAACAATTGTTGAATAAAAAAGATAACAGAATAATCATAAAATAAGTGTTACTCGTTGAATATACCAATATATCTAAATATAATACAGGGTTATATCATTGAAATGTTTTTAAATGATATATAGAGGCGCTCTAAATTTGTATCGTATAAAAATCAACTGTATGGGATTTGTACTATATTTAATGTAAATTAAGCTACAGTGGGATTGTTGGACAGATGGTCAAAGGAATGATTATAGTAAAAGGTCAAAAGACTGTGTTCACGTCTACAAACAAGTAAGTTTTAGCTACAAACATAACATTATATCAACTTTTCTCGGTAATTATAGTTGTTTTTTTTGAGAAATACTTCTATGAAAAACTTTATTCCATTATTACATTCGGATTTACATATTACTTTGTTTTGAGTGATTGAAATAACTTTCGGATTCCAGTAAAGTTCCGCAGTTTCCAGTGAAAATATAAGTTTCGCAATAACTTTGAGTTTGCTCAGTTGGAATAGCTCATTTATTTAGAATGTCCCCAGAGAGAAAATTGTCTTACAATTGACACAAATGGGGAATGGGGGAAGTATTTGAGAAGATAATTGTTAACTAGACTTCACAATTTTATCATATATAGTCTGTCTCCAAACCTACGGTCCGCGCGCCGTTGCCGAGATGGGAAGCAGGCGCGTATATTAATTAATTGCTCGCTGATGACTGATTTGCCTTTTTCAGACTAACAGTCACATTACGTTTAAAGTTATGATTGAATCGAGGGTTGTGATTATACAACTATACAAAATAACCAAATAAAACATGTAATTTATTCAAAATGTTCTTTATTGCCTCATCAGTCCTCATTGTCAGCAATCAATTAATTAAAGGCACGGTACACTCAAAAATTCATTTCAAATTTTATTATTTTAAATTAATCAGCTTGAAAAGTTATGAAAAATGATACAAATAGCCAAAAAATTGATGAAAAATGAAAGATATTAAGAGATTTTGCATTTTGGGTGTAACTGGCTCGAGTGATATGGGTTACTGTAGCTGACTTTAATGAACAATAGTATGAAACTACATAAAGTAATCAAAGTTAGAAATTTATTGACGAGATTCATGGTTTTTGGCACAGAAAATGGTAGAAATGTTTTTAGATTTTTAATTTTCCTGTTATTTCACGAGATATAGATAATGTTTTATGCAAAGGTTCCAGCTTGAGCCAGGACTCCGCCTTCATTCGAACCTAAGCGCAGGGTGGCTGTATTTTACAACGATCATAACTCGGCTTAAATGATCGTAAAAAAATTCGATCTACATATTTCAACTTAGTATTACTAGCTCTATCGATTTAAACATTAAAATTGACAAGAAATTTTTGAGTGTACTGTGCCTTTAATTTACGCGCCTGCTTCCCATCTCGGCAACGGCGCGCGGACCGTAGGTTTGGAGACAGACTATATTATGGGTTGAAATCACATCACGGGGAGCAAACGGTCGCAGTGGGGTCAAAAGACTTGCCCATTCTTAAAAATAAAATTATTTTTTCTTAGAACAGCTGAACCAACATTACTTAAATCCCTTGATCATATTTTCGCCCATGGAATGCTACCAAAATAAATATAAGTTGATTGTCATATAAATTCCGGAATCGTTTGCCCAGTTTGAGCCATCCGATTTTCCTCTGATTCGTTGAATTAGGGCGCGGCGAACCGCGCCATAGTTGGCATCAAAAGTAAAATGGCCATAGTGCCTAACAAGCTAAATCTTGCTATTTCATGAAGATATTATCCTAGATGAATTGTATTTTAGTCTAAGCAAGATTATACTGTTCCTAAGTAATATATAGTTTATTTGTTAAGTATTTTAGTTATCTTTTTTCACAAATTCCAAATGCAAATGCAAGAGTCTGAATAACAAATAAAATAGTAGTCAGCCGTCTTTGGCGCTCAATAACCAGTCGCGGTGGCACAAATTCAGAGCGGCAAAATTTATTTTCGAAAAAATGTTAGAGGCGGAAACGAGCAAACACATCAAATTACAGAGGCGTACTAGGTGGAAAAATGATTTTAAGATAGGGTTAGCAGAATTTGTAGAATGCGTGTGGTCTTTTTATTTAGCGCATTTGATCAAGCTCAAAAAAGGCTAGCTGGGCCTTCAATGCGGGAACTTGCGAGAAATTAATCTTTTAGAAAATTTAGTAGATAGTGTATAATTAAAAAACAAAAAGAAAACGTTGTTTATTATTTCAGAGTAAGCAAAGAGCCTTCTCCATAGCCCATTTAGTCTAAGCTTCTTTATTTTGTTGTTATCGATCCTACTGCCTAATGAACCGCACAAAAACTTTGGCTTCGCTTGCAAATTTAATTTTCGAGCAAAAAAACTTTGTGGAAAACTATTCACCAAGGAAAGAGTTTCTTTTCTACTTTAATATTATTGTTGGACTATTCCTTGATAATACAACAAACTTATATGAAAATGTTTACATCAAATTATAAGTTAAAATAAATGAATTTGAACTAATAACAAACGAATAGAAATGTAAGTTAATATACATTCTAGTATGATTCGTAGAATATTTCGATATATAAAGTCTAAATCATTAAACAACTCAATAAAACATAAAGAAATAAGAAAGAAAGAAAAAGTTGGTTTCAATAGTCGTCTACTTCGATATGCATTGCACATTAGCGCGCCAAGTAGTTGATACAAAGCTCGATATTTCTTTTTTAGAGAATAAATTATATAACTGTTCTAGCATATATTTTATGTCTAACTTAATAAAAACAGTCATATGGTTCATTTGCGAATCTACAAAGAGCAGGGAATCTAAATGTTTCAAGGGTATATCAGTTGATTACCTTGAATCACCTTTCATCAAATAGAATACCACCCTGTGTTACAAACCGCAATTAGCACTAAACCGGGTGGTTTGCAAGATATAGAGCGTTATATTTCTAACCGATATGTTATTAAACTTTAAAGATTATTTTAGTAATAACCCATAAAAGTTAAATAACATTATATAATATACCTGATGACTAATAATCTTAATAGAAACTAAATTACTTACATAGCTTCCATGTTGAGCTTCTTATTAAGAGTGAATGTCTTCGCAAAGGCTATTTCATTAGGCAACATTGATACTCTGAAACATATCACATATAAATATGTGTTAAAGAGAAAATCAACAATGTTCGTTATATTAATTGTAAGCATTTAATTATTATCGGTAGATAACTGTATCTGGTTAAGTAAGTGTTTTCGATAGTAAAATGTTATAATAAATGACCTACAAACAAAGTATAACATTGAAATTTACAAAATAGGGCTCTTCATAAAATATGCAACGCGATCTCCGAAAATGGCTCAAAATAAAGAATTAGAGTTGTAAAAAATAAAATTTGTATACAAAATGTATTTCAGAATGGAATTGTATACGAAGCCCTACAGTAATATAATAAGTAATAATAAGAAATTATTTATAAAACTAAAAGAATAAAGAAAAACACTGGTTTGTTATATAGTGCATTACAAAACGGTAGAGATATGAAGCTTTGAAATTAGACGGACTTTTGTTAGTTATTCAATAGAAAATTAATGAGAAAAGTGAATAAAAATAATATAAAGTTATATTTATATAAATGTTTGACTTTACTGATATGTACTCACCTACTATTTAGACTTTCCACATCGTTACTCTTCTCATATCCTAGACGTTTCATGCTAGAACCGTGCTCCAGTGCAAACTTTAATCTGGACCAATCGCAATCTCATTAGAAATATCTTAACACAACTGAAAACTGTCACTTTGTAGGTGTATAAATATTTGTTTTAAAAGGCTAAATACGTATAAATATAAATAGTCCATGAAATCACTGGCACGGTGCCAGATGTTCTATAATATCGAAAACTATAACCATCCTTTTTATATTAAACTAATGTTCTTAACACTGTGTATGTTGTATATGAATCTCTTTTTGCTGTATTATTTTTAGGTTCTGCAAACCTAACATTTGGACCTAAACCTTCTTCCAGACTGAAAACAAAAAACAGGAACTCCAAATGAGCGCCTTAGGAAGTTGCTAGACGTAAATCAGGTTTGGCATTTTGTTTGCGCCGAGCGAGCACAATAAAATACAATATACATAAAAAGTAATGTACGGACCAGATTTTGCTAAAGACTTTTAGTGTTTAGCGGGCTTGCTATAGCATATTTTGTATGTTACAGAAGTATGACCTTGTTGTTGAATACGGAATTTTATGATATAATGATTACTAAATAATTATATAACTATATTTCACGAATTATATTGTACGTTGTATACATTTGGGTACTAGAGGGTGAAGAGAAGAGTTGACATACAATAAGCAATGCTTTAAGAACATTATGTATAATATCTTTATTATATTTTAGTCAATAGAGCTAATTAGTAAAGAATTACTTTGTTAACAATTACTAATATTTATATTTAAGTTATTTTTTAATAAGAAATATGTATGAATATCTTTGTGAATTAATATATGACATCTAAACACATGACGGCTTCAAACTGAATGCTAATGAACCTATTTAACAGAATAAAACAAAGTTAGATAGAAATGTTGTAATATTTACTAATATGTTAGAAATTCTTTCTTACTAAGAATATATATTGAAATAAGATAGTTATAGGTAAATTAAATAGTTTTCAAAGAGTTGTCGTTCGCCAAACTGTCCGAAAATACTTTAGGCAAATAAGTTTAGTCTATTGAGAAACAGGCGAGAAATCATTATTTTCCATTCAAATAAATAATATTTTCTAAAAATAATACTAAATCGCCAGGCTAAGCTCCGATTATACCGTTAAATCTAGCAGCCAACGTATTGGCTGTCATGTTGAAGTTCAAGAAACAATGCTGCAAACAAATAAAAAATAAGAGGTTTGTCAAACCTCCAGTCTTGTTAAGGTATTTTGCAAACGAGACCCGAACATCCCAATGATTCCTTAATTATCGAAACCTGGAATATGACTAACTTGATAGGTTTATTCTAAATAGTTTTATCTTTAAAGTTTCTTAAAGTCGGAGTTTTTATTAAAGTTTTCTTGCAAAATGGTTATGCTAAATATAAAATCTAGTATTGTTTCTACTGCTTCTTTAAAGGACATGCTAGTGATTGCCTCATTTACAATTAATTTACATCACATGTTGCGAAAGCAAGAAAAGAAATATTATTGAATTATTTTATGAAAAAGAAACTAATTTGTGTAAACTATGACAAGTAGGAATCAGACTGTAACAATAACAAGAGTTTAAATTAACTTGGAGTAATTCTGATGAGATTATTTTGTCTAGGTTTATCTTTATTTGACAGTTACCATGGTGAACAAGTTACAATTATCATTGAAATAATAAAATTAAATAGGAAACGACCATTAATACTTGCAAAATATCAGCTGGGTAACTCTACAAAGACTAATGCCTTCTGATAAAAGTAACCTGTTATATAAAGAGTAGTTATAATATAATAATGTAGAATTAATTATATTGGCGGAGTGTTATAGTTATGAGAAAAATGTTTAATTTTAATAAAAATTATTTATATCTTAAAAGATGTTTTAGTAGAAAATGTTTCTGGCTTGTGGGAGCAGACAATGCATGATCTTTATAAAACTGACCAATTTGTAAATCTGACTCTAAGTAATCGATCATATTGTACCGGAGAATTCAAAATAATCTATTTAACAACTTTTAAAGAATATGTTATTTTATGCATTTGAACAATAAACACTCGTTTTTTGCAAATAACTCTTTTAAATACAGCTATTTCCCGGGTGGTCGGAACTCGGCAAAAAGAGCTTATAATAGTTATAAGCGTTGTAATTGCAAAGAGAAACAAGGCCTCCTCGATGAAAACAGTTGTTAAATGTTTTCTTACCTCGATATTTAAGAACACTTCTATGTAACATGCGAACCGTGGGAGGGAAACCAAATGAAAATAGAAAATATATTGTTAAGCAGGGATTTAGAAGTATTATAAGAATAAACTTGATATTATATTTTCTTTAACAATTGTTTGTAATAAAAATGATTTCTTTATATCGGATGTTCACATAAGAAAGAACATTGCATTAAAGTTAACTAGTAGTTTACAAACAACCTCGACAGCCTCAGGGATGGGAAAAGGCCGGCCCGTTTCTCAAATTTTCGGCCCCGGGCCGACCTGCCTGTAAAATTCACAGCACTAGACAGCCTTTATACCTCGTTCAATAACTTGGATTGTAGAGAATACTCTGTATTTTTGTGGTATTAGCATAAATAAGAATAAAATAATATAATATTTTATGAAGTCTCCAACATGTACACAACTTTATAATTATAGTGTTTATTGACAATAATTTGAGAAGAATGTTAAGTTTCTGAGATTTCTTCTTTGAAGAAACGAAAACAAGCAATCGTGTTGCATTCTCTCTAGGGGACTAGTCTGCTAGTAGAAAACTATAAATATACATTTGTAGAGAATAGCAGCATAATTAATGGGGTTTAGAAAAGTAAAAGTAAAAGTTATTTATTTCCTGTAATCGCACATATCCCACAATAACTATAGTATTCTTCGGCACAGGGCTTCGGCCCTTCATTCCGGAATCTTCAGAGCAAATACGGCTCCTTTCTAACATTCAATCTTCGGGGGCACGAAATATGGGATAGTTAAGCTGCTGGTTTCCCAAGCCATATGCAGCTACGGGGAGTCCGACCCACATCCTCAAACCTCACGGATTCAGAGACCGAGGATTGAGGATTCATAGAAGTAAATTACATATAATTTAAAATGTTTTAAATAAGTCTAATGTATAGAAGAAGATTCCTTCTCTTTTTCCTTCACCAAAATTTCTAAAAAGTAATTTTACTTTTGAACTGAATTTCGCTAAGACTTCATTGTGGAAATCTGAGAGACAGCCTCAAAAACTTCTGGGTTGCAAACCTTCGAGCCAACATTCCACATTCTTACGAATCAAGAAACTATTGCACTAATTATATGACTCAAGCAAGCTAAAAGAATTTAAAATATGTTGTTTACCTAGAAGCTCCTTGTGTATATTTATTTAAAATATAAGCTTATGTATATCTTAACAAATGCTAATTTACATCTTTTCATTATACTCTAGCTTTAGAATGTTACTTAACCTTGTTTTACTCTAAAAAGCTCAAACATTTTCTTATTTTTTGGAAAGGAAGTTTTTTTGTGGGGTTTCTATTAGACGCTTGTTTATTATTCACTAAAATTTGTATACACTAAAGGGATCATATTTCTATGCCAATTGGTTTTTAACAATAAGTCTCTAATAATATAAAATAACATTACCTAATTCAAGACCATTCGTTTTCGGAAAGCCGCTTTTCGCAAATTTATATTTTTCCCTAACTTGTAGAGAGATAATCTTTTAAGTTAGAAATTTAGGGAAAATACAAGTTTTCCAAACGTTTCTTCTAGTTGTGATGTCTATTTGATATAATTTCATAGATTAACACAGTTTTGTTATTCTCTTGGCTTTACTATTTACAGCCTCTAAATTTAGGATTTGTTTCCGTTTTAGTCTTCTTTGACTAGGCTAAGTGGCTCGTTACTGAGATGTCTTTCTAGCAAGAGGCGGGCCTCAAATATGCAACTAAACACTAAAAATGAACTTGTTAATAACAAACTTATTATATTTTAGAATGTTTCTCTTAAAGTGTTAGGTTAAATAGTTCTTGTTTTTATATTGTTTATTCCGCCACTTATATTTAGAAAGAACATCTGTTATTCTACATTCATTAATAATGTAATGTACTATATAAATACATTTTTATACAGTTTACACCTCTTTCACATTAAATATCACATATTCTGAGATTACGGGTTGATTAATTTAGCTGGTTTGGGTGTGGAAGGACAACCAAACCATGACCGAGTTTCTGGTGAATACTTGAGCCAGAAGGGAAAAAAACCTATAAATCTATAGTATTTCTTCTTTTCTTTTATAATCTGTTGATTTTAGCTGTCTAACTAACATTGTGTTCAATTCTCTTTAAATTTGATAGAAAACGGAAGACCAATTGGGCAAATTGCGAGTCTTTGCTTACAAATAAACAACTATAGCTAAGTCAAAAAATAAATGATCTCCAAAATTATATTATAAAATAATAATAATTGTTATCCCTATACTAAACTAATCATTATATTTTGTATCCTACCCCTAGCTAATGCAAGATAATGGTATAACCATAACTGTAATAGAGAGTAACCAATTCTTACTGCAAGTTAGTTAGACTTACATTTTTATTTACTTAAACAACGTTTCTACTGGTTCTTGGTTCGGTGATAACATTGAAAACGTAACTGTTATGAGATTAAATATGAATGAAGATTATATTTAAATTAGAAATCTGCAATCCGGGTGGTCCTCCATTTATTTCTAAAGTTTTCCCAGTGAGCCTTTCTACTTTCTGTTATAATCTTCGTTAACTGATTGCTCTCATTAGTCAACTCTCATAAATATGTCACACAATTCCTACACCTAACAGAAAAGAGATACTCTTTGTAACACAAATTCACAACTTATTTGTCAGTAATATTACTAACAACTTAAAAAATCCTTTATTTTTATACTAAAATTTAACTAGTAAATAGTATGCACATTTGAATTTTTCAAAAGTTAACGAACGGAACTTTGCAAATAAACAAATAGTTGAGAAGTCGTTAAAGGTAACACGTTTGATCCCATATATAAAAAGCAACCTTCATCTAATAAGTAATATAAGTTATATAAACTTTTATTACAAATGAATATTGTACAGAATAGTTTTTAAACCGTAGTCACAAATATGTTATGCGTATTTGATTATTGTCTTTATTTGAAGCTTCTTCTTAAACACAAACATGATTCTATAAAATATTTTCTCTGAATCTATTGGTTGAGCATTGCATTGAATGCTGTCTAACTCTATAGTGACAGTTGCTTGAACATCACCTCAATGCTAAAAGATTCACACAAAACACTTGTTCATCTCCTCATACTCAATATATAACTATTTTTATTTTATTTTATAGAATTTATTGATTATTTCTAACTTGTTTATAACAAATATGTTTTTCATAAAAGCTTGCTGGCATCAAGTATATTAAAACTATTAGTTTCGATCTAGCAACTTTGCATAATCTTAAGTTTGTAATATATTACCGTTGTGAGGATCGAAATCTTTAAGAACAATATTTTACTACTAAATATCGTATTGCAATGTCTTAAAATGACCTAAAGGGTTTTCGATTAACATATAATTCTCAAGAAATAAATGTTACTTCTTGGTAGTCAGGGCTGCGTATAGCCCTAGGCCGGCCCATCCCCGCCTCCTCAAAATATGGGCACCAGCCTAGGCCGGCCTTTTAAATACGCGGCCCTGCTGGCAGTGTATTACACAAAAGAATACTACTCTTAATACTTTTATACTAAATATTTATCATATATTTTAAATGTTCCTCTCCCATCAAACCTCATTCCCTCTTCAAATGCCGCCTTTTTTCGATACTAATTGCTCGTAAATGCGTACGGGATTTACAATCTGCGGCTCCGTCGTCGCTGGTTCGGCAGGATACGGCGGCATGTTTTTCGATCTTCAGCCGGCTATTTCTCGACACAAATGACAGATGTTTGGATATAAAATAAATGCACAAATGAAATGTTTTAACATTCTCGGATGTAGGCCCCCCACGACGGATATTCATCAAAATGTCCGCAAGTTTGCGTTTCTACTCTGAATAAACGGCACCTGTTCAGGAACGATTTGTAAGCTGACGGTTACAAATTAACAGCGTTAGGCTATGGTTCTAAATATTTTATTAATTATTTAGTTCCTCTTATTCGTCTACTTTTAAACTACTGAATGTATTTACCTCCAATATCGACTAAAAATCTTCAATTTAACTGTTATTGAATACTGTTTTAGAATAATTATCCTTACTTTATTAAACACTCTTTAATTTTAATCCCAGTTGAGCATTAGGAGCTTTGTATAATCAGAAGGTATGTAGTGCTTTACTTTTTCCAAACTTAATAGTTCTATTACAAACTTATTTACTCCAAAACCTAGCACCTTCATTTTTCCATTACGCCTTCATCAGTAGGCCCCTCATTTGAGTCACGCCTTTTTTTGCGTTTCATGCTTAGCAGGTGGCCTCTTTTGTCTTTATATGTTTATGTTAATGTCTTTAGAAAAATTTTATTCAACAAAACTTACAGAACATTGAAAATTTTGAATGGAGGCAATTTTGTTTTTAGTATAAAGTATAGAAAAACAGGGTTTTATCTGCTACAAGTGTTTATTAATTTTTTTGTTTTTCTTCATTAGCAACTGAGATGTTCTTGTCTTTTTTATATAGCTAGCAGTGTTATATAATCTTTTGCTTATTGAAACTATACAGTTCTATTTACCTCGACATCCTTGTGGCCTTGATGTAATTGCCTCTCAACCATCGGTCTGTTTGTTGAATTTAGGGTTCATCCCGCATATCCCAATAAAGAGTAAATGTGAGATAATATAGAGTTTGTAGTTTCCAGTTGACTACTTTATTTTTTCAGTTGTTTGTTTTTTGAGATTTCATCTTTAGGTTATAATTTCCATTTAGAAGATATTTCTAATTTGAAGGCCGGTACACTCGAAATTTTCTTCTTATTTTTATTATTCTATGTTATTCCGCTTAAAAGGTTATTCGCAAATATGAAAATAATAAAAGAAAATTAAGAAAACTTTCATTTTGGTTCTCTTAAGTTGAGTTACTATAGCTTTTTAGTTTTTGGAAATGGCTTCTAGGGGAACCTAAGCCCAGGGTGGCAGGCTTTTCAAAATGCCATAACTTTGCTCAAAATCAATTTTTAAAAAATCGGTTTTTATATTTCAACTCAGAATGACTATCGAATAAAACTTTAAAAATAAAAAACGATTCTCGAGTGGGCCGTGCCTTTAATAGGCTAGCGATCCTCAACTCTATTTTACAAAACAGAAGATTAGGTTGTTAGCCAGCAGATGGTAACTTTCGTACTTCGAGTAAAATTCCATTTTGGTCCCTATTGACATCGGAGAGTTTATTATCCCCCACTTTTCATTTGTGGCAGAAATCATTTGTAATTCATTGGCGATCCATTTGTGCGTCTGCTCATCTTAAACTGGCCGGCGTTTTCCACAAAAGTATCTATTTAGATGAGAAATAACTATGAATAGAAGAGTAATACATGCATTTATAGAAAGAAAAGAAGTTATATTGTAATTTACACAGAATTGAAAAGTTATATATAGTTATTTTGTAGTTTAAGTTAGTCACTGTCATATTCTATAACTCCAAATACTATAAATGTTTTCAGTCTCTTTTTAACCTCTGCAATCATTTAAACTCAAAATGTAATTCCCAGCATCGGTATTTCTTACCATGTGATCCCCCTTCTCTTCCGACCTCCGGTCTAGTTAATTGTCTCGCTTGCTGCCACCCATTTTTGCGCCAATTTGGGGCCAACTGGCGTATTTGAAGTGCTTTTTAGCCCATTGATATATTGCATTGAGATTAATGCGAAGCACAATTACTAGAATTCAAGTGCATAAATCTGAAGAGAGCAAAAAATGTGAAAAGAATAAAGAGAGCAAGATATTTTCAATGGAAATGGAATCCACCTAAGAACGGGTTTGTTATATGAGGTTTAGCAAGAGTAAGGAAGTAGGTGTCATTGTTTTCTATAAAAATATAGTTAAGAGGCTTGCCAACTAACTATTCATATTTTATTATACACAGTTAGTACAAATAAATTTAAAATCAATTGACTCCTCGATAAGACATATAATATCTAGCCGTATCTATATGAGAAGTTGCCACTTGAACCCCTCTATATAGACTTCTTAATCTGTCATTATATAGCCTTTTAGGTAAATATATTATATTTACAATCTCTCTTTAAAGGGTTCAATTGGCAAAGAAGAACCGCCAAAAAGAGCTAAAGGGTATACTTCAAATAAAAGAACAAACAAGATGCATGCGGCATGCCAACAATTCTTACACAAATACAAGACCACCTGGTTTAATACAGTTTTATTAGTATTATTATTAAGCTTAATACTCTTGTGCAGGATTATTCGTATTTATAAAGGTAAACAAGGTTCACATTATTTATGGTAGTGAATTAACTGTGCTAAGTCTTTGGAGCAAATACATTTCTACTTGAATTTATAGTTGATTTCAAAAGAGCAGGAGCGCGGTAGAAATACTTACATATGGAATGTCATTACCAAATAAAAGGAACTTATATACATTCTTAAACCCCTATAGAAACTTTGTTGAAACTTCATTACTTCATTACCCGCCGTTAACATCTAGATAATGAAATAAACTGTATATATTTATCTTAAACAACATTTATATCTATTCCGTACCTTTACTAAAAACCTCTAGTTCCCCCCTTCTAAGCTCCGCCCACAACAGTACTGCTTGACGCAAAAGATCCCTCTTACTCACCATGTGAAACATGCGAAATTACAATCTTTTAGAAACAGCTGCAGTTTTGTGAAGAATAATTAGTTAAAGCTATGTATCTAGCCTGCTTTAAATACTAAGAAACTAGAGTATCTAGTAAATGTTAGTATTCAATTAGCGGTTACATCACCCGGGTGGTCTAAGCTGGCCTGCGTATCACTTTCTTTCCATGGGCTGCGCACCAACTGTCATTATATCAAATTAATATTAGGAGTGTAATGAAAGTGATATTATAAATATAGCAGATGATTCAAATGCGCAATAAGCGTTTCATTAACACATTATTGCATTTGCATAATTAATATTACATTGGGTTACTGTAGTTTAACAATATTTCCTTTATATACCGTAATGCCACCCACCTAGATAAATAAGAAGCTAGCAGAAATTGAACATAAACCCCCAAATGTCCTTTTTGAAATATGTAAATTTTAGCTAATTATTGACATAAGGAAGGTTTGCTACGGATCATTTCACTTATTCCATATGCTCACATCAATTACAGTCATTTCTATTGTTTTCAGTTTAAAATGGGTTGATACAACCTCAAATACCTTGAATAATGCTCTCCAGCGACATCTTTTTTAAGATTATGATTAAGTTTTTTAAGTGATTTAGGGATATCCTTAGCTTGAATATATACGATAATTAAATGCTACGAATTAAGAGAAAAACTTGCATCAAATAGGTAATATTCTGTGTCATCATCCATAATATGCTGTACTCAAAACGAGATGATCCTCTTTTTCTTTTAACTAATAGAAATGTGTTGAAAAGAGTGATTAATACAGTACAGTTACTTCTTTTTATGTTTGATCATATTGTGGTACAGCCCACTATACTCATATTTCTGCTGTAAACTTTTTCGGATTACAGTTATTATATAAATGTAGCCTTCTAACTTTTCCTTTCTCACAAGTTCGTCCAAGAATAATATTTAATTCTATAATATTAGCTTGTCGGACTGTTTCGGCTAGTATTAAAAAGTTACTAGAACAATTCTAAAATAAGTTTGAATCCCTCAGTCAGACAAGATACTGTTACCAGCTCTATTTAACTAATAACATCTTCTAAATAAGGCCGAACCTATGTCAAAGCATTTAAAGTATTTAATAAACTAACTCTTTTTTTTATTAATTTACTCTTACATTCAAGTGCTCCGAGTGTCTGTGGTCTCTGGTACAAGCACTCCCTCACTACTCCTTTTGTTTTCTTCAAACTTTTGTATGCGATTCGCGTTCAGCTCTAGTTCAGCGCCCCATTGTCATTTCATGCTCCATTGTTAAATTCTGTCTCTGCGTCTCTTTTCAACTCTCTAACATCCCATTACTGTCACCATAAGTGTACTTAGCTCGTGTCTAAAAGCGAATCAGCTAATCGAAGAGGATCAACAATTAAAGTTGCTTTATATATGTATTAAGTTTACTATTATATTCACTTTATAGTAACTAATTTACAAAATAAGGTTTCAGATTATGTGGCATGAAATCTGCGCGCAGAGACATTTGCGCATCATAATATGCCGAAATCAAATAACTATCTAACCATATTATTAGAAGTTAAAATTACAGTTTTCAATAGTTTTATGTTTTTTTGCGCACCTCACGATAAGCCTAATTTAGTGATCATATTCAATTGTTGGCGCTCAATCTTCATTGCGCAAACTTCTCGGCGCGCCTCCAACCTAACTAGAATACTTTTATCACAAATGTATCAACAGACTGTAACTTTAACTTTGATTAATTTTTCCAGCCGTAACAACATTTATAATTTGTGATTGGTTTCAAATGACAGGAAGCTTCAATGACTCGCAAAAATGATTTTGCTTGACATTGCAAGTTTATTTAGCAGCAATTACTGTTCAATTTTCGAGCACTTTCTTAAATATATTATTTAAATGTTAACTTTGGTATATCTGCTACACAAGCTTTTTTATAAACTTAATAACATTTTGCAAAAGCAGCGTTTCAGCTTGCAATTTAAAACTTTTAATAGTTTTAATTTTGGTGCTTACATAATAGCAAGCCCATACAGCCCGTTTGCTTGTAACTAACATTCTTTGTTAGTGGGTTGGCCTCGCATAAATCTCTATACTTCTGTGATGTATACTACGATAATAATGAAATATTACTAGTCCGATAGGCTAGGAATCTCGAATGTTGTAGGTTTATTCGACAGAATTACACAACGACAAATACACTTTTAGTTTCTAGTCTTAATATTATAAATAAATATTGTTGCTTTAGTACTTATAAAAATACGTTTGTTTATTAAACCCCCTATAATTGTATTGTTATATAAGCAAATCATTTTTTTCAATGTAAAATACTGCAATTTAGGCAAAGTTTTGTTTACACGAAATTTAATTAGGAAAAAGCTGCCTCCATGCATTTTAACTACCAATAAAGTGTGTGTGGGGCCGTAGTAATTTTCTTTTTCTAAAAACTTACCCCATTCAGACTCAAATTTGAATGATAGTTTTGGTGCCTCTTCCGGTCATTGTATGGTTTCTTATGGTGCATAATTTACTATGAAATATGTAAATTTGCGACCTCCCATCCCGGATAGTTTATCAACACGGCGGTCCCGATGAAAGGGCCCGACGCACCCATTAGGTTCAATGAACTGCCATAAAAGACTGTAAAATATGTATTTACACTGTATACAGTTTATAAGGAATGGTAGGTCAAAACAGTTGTTTAGACAATTTATAACAATGTCTTGCAGACGGAATATTCAACAATAAATTAGTTTTCAGTTAAAAGGAAACTTTATTAAATATTTGGAATTTAGTATTTAGATAAATTTATAGGCTACCTATAAAGAACTTTATTCTGATAGCAGCAAGATCAACCACATAGATATAATTCTATAATACATTCCAACCATTATAAAACTTTAGTATAAAAAGTTCAAATCAAATCACAATCAAGAATATTTCAAATAGAACTTCTATTTGTTATTTGCTATTGTTACTGATCTGTCAGCTATTAATCTCATTTAGCATATAATTAGCATAAACATACAGTAACCCAGTCCTTTTCCCTTAAGGACCATGGTGTCATTTAGACCTTTAACAACACCTGGCTGACAAAATGCAGGTGCAGTGACTCCTGTCTATGGAGGCAAGGTCCCGCCCCTCTGCGGATTGTTTGTATGAGATCTGGTTATTCTCTTAAAAAGTTTACAAACTTAATTACAGAACTCTTTTGAGGCTTTTGCTAGTTAATTTTGATGTAGACTATAGTTGGTACAGATATGTAATTCCTTCATAAATCTTTTGTTTATTTGAAATGTTGCTAATCTTCTGCTGTAATAATCCATCATTTCTTTATTTTCTATCCAGCCCTCATCATTTTCTCTCACTTTTCTCAAGGGAGGCCATTCAGCTCCAAAGATTCGCAAAAACATTTCACTTCAACAATGCTCTTTAAATATGAAATTTTGTAAACCTATATATATTATATAACATAACCCCGTGGACATGTTATTATTCTTAGAAAAAATGCTAGTTCTAACCATAAGTGTTTTTGTCGTTTACAGCTATCGCCTGCTATATTTACGCACGAAGTTTGAATTCCCACGGGAAGCCGGGGCTCGCGACTGAAAATCGGGAAAACCGCATCCAAAACCATGATAAACGAGTGCTTTTTTCCATAAACACTCTATTTTAAGCCGAGATTTAGGTTGAGATGTGGTGGTTTCATATCTCTACGAATTAGCAAATCAGTAAATTGTATTAATTACCCCAAGGATCAAATGTTAAGGAATTCTTCGACAACCTCAGATTTTGAGAATAGTTGACCAAAGTATTGTTTTAAAGGACTGTTTTCTAGTTTTCTTCTAACTTGGTCGGCATGCCGTTGTGTCTTCAATCATTCCTTACAAGACCACCTACTGTGAATATGCGAGTCATTGCGCCAAACAAGGGTTGTTAATACAAGCATTTAAAGCAACATTATGTTAATTATATATAATAGTTGAGAATACAAGAATATTATAGTTGTAGTATCTTCTTAACCTATGGTTAGACCTTTCATATTAATTTCCTTTCCACGAGAAGCTTGATAAGTACTTTATGTTTGGACATTCCTCTCAAAGAAGTACAGAACGTTTTTTTAGCTTCTTTTGTTCTATATCTATAGTTTTTCCTATTTTCACTGAAGAACTAAGAATATTTTAATATCTTCTGGCTGACTGCCCCTATATTCTAATAAAAGAAAAGGAATAAGGGTGGATTTATAAAAACCAGTCAAACACAAGTGGGGCCACCCGATTGGACCAAACAACTTGCAAATGGCTAGCTTTTTTATTTTGTTTCTGATTGTTGTTTGGATATTAAAACTATATAAATTATTATCTCAGAACACAAGAGATTGTTAAAATATTCAAGTATGCTCGATTGTAAAAGTTGTTGGTTCGATAACAAAATTTAAACAAACCTAGTAACAGAATGTAATTCCGCATTCTAGGATCTAACTGCTATTTACATTTTAATTATAGTTTTCGTTAGGTTTTCTAGTGTTATTCAGGGGGCGGAGTTTCGCCTAGACAGTACAATTCTAGCAAATTTAAGAGTAAACCCGTTATCGAATTACTAGGATTTTAAATATCGCTGTGGTTTCTGATTTGTTAGATTATATTTTTAACTGTTCCAAAATATTAAAGTCGAGAAGCAAGGCTACTGAGACGTAAACATATAATTATCATACTCTTATTGAGACTATTTTTGAACTATGACTGTTTTGCAATATGAAATTTGAAATGACGTTCAAAATAGTTTTCTTTTTGAGTTCCTTACCTGAGGTTTAATGTGAGGTAAGTTACCGCACATAAAGTTTGTAAACATACAGTACTTAATAGACTGTAAGACTTTAAATCCTCTTATTCTTATTTAAATGTTTCATTTATAAAATTGTTATTCGTTGTTTCCGTTCATCATGTCTGCTTGAATGAATCAACGTCTGACGCGGATTCTTTTGTCTTTCAGAAATTTCTAGTTTTTCAAACACCCACCCAACAAAAATATTTCTCTAACTTTTTATTCTAATATCTGGTGAAAGACGGCCGTTTTCTAAGATTTAGCTATAGATTCTATAGAAAGAAATGACACTTTCTTGATCTTTTTAAGCTTTTAAATTTTCAAAACTGCCACAAAATCTGAAAATACCATTTTAACCCTTGCCCTCGATGTGTTAGGCGTAGTTTTTACGGCATCTGACTGGGCCATTTTCCTTTTTCGAATTGTTTCCTCAATAGGCCGTGAACAGTTTAACGACGAAGACAAACAAGCAACGAGCACACGCAACCCGCTAAACAACGTGCAACTACAACCGATATCCGGAGATGCAACATTTAATAATCACATTATTCTGTAATTATACATTTGGTACAACTGCACACTTAAGAAGTTTTGAATCGGACGGAGACCGACCGAGTTGGTTCTGAAGGTCAATAAGGTGTATTCTTGAAAAACAATTTTTCTATAAATTTCTAGTAGAAATGATTATCTGGTTTGCGCGAAGTCTTTGGTTTTAGACAATAAACTCAGAAAGGGAGCGTACATATTTTCATTGATTTTAAACCTTAAATTATCTAACAAAACAAAGATTTCAATTTTGTTCCGTTTCATCTAAGTCAGCCTACCGGAACATTCTCAAACCATTGGGGCTGAAAAAATGCGGCGGCGCCGTCTTGATTGCGTACAATTTTAATTGAAAGTGTCACAAGTATCGAATTTGTAGTGAACGACTAAGAGTCTTGGGAGGTCTGACTCTTGAAGGTCTATTTCCCACACCTCAGTTTGTATGCGGTCTCGAAGGGATAATCGCTTCGGATTACTGTACTAATTCCGTCTCACCGCTTTAATATTTTCGTTATCGCATCTTATTTTATATGCGCTCTATACACAAAAACTGATAATCCTTACGCTAACACCGAGGTACAATCATATCAACAAAAGGTCAGCACAAATATGTAGCTAAAATAGTTTAGTCAACTGTAATGGAGAATCTGTCAGTATTTCAAGGAAAAGGAAAAATTACTGTACAACTTACAGTAACCCTAATTCAAGAGATCTTTCAAGTCCATCCTGAATAGCTCATGTTATCGAAGACTATTTCAAAATACCGGTGCAGAATATAATATATTTTTATTCCAAATAATATTTAACCGTTCACATTTTAGTTTATTCCGAAGACTAGATTGGAGTTTTTCGAATGTTCATCCCTTTATAAGTTCAATAACACTTTCACTCTTATGATAGCTTTCTTTTTTAATAACTACATTGGTATTTGCTGTATATTTGCTCTATTGCTGGGTGTTCTGAGTATATTTCCGTGACTGCTAAGCCTTTGCTAACTTTTGTTTGATTTAACTGCGACTGTCTGGAAACATCAGTGAATCAGATACATATATTTGACAGACAACACGACACTTTTACTATAATCTCAATTGAAAGCTTAGCTCGTTCTTTACAGAAATGTAGAACATTGTAAATACTTTCTAGATGTTTCTGTCGAGATCACTAGGATTTGTTTTCTACCATTTTAAATTAAAACGTTTTCTTAAAACTCCGAAACCTGTTGTTACTTCTATTTATACCTATAATTCCTTAAAATTTTCCTTACTTTCTCTTAAACCTGCCTCCTGGAACGACTTTTGCTGGAAAGGGATGTCTCGGAACGTTCGATGTGACCAGAGGCTCAACTTAAATAATTGTCCTAAAACTATATTTTCGTTTTTCATTGCATTACTTTTGACTCATTTGTTACTCATAGACTCCATCTGATCCAGTTTCTTCCTGTCCATTCATATATTCGTCACAGAGTTATGTAGCTGGAAAGGATTGGCTCGATCGACAGCGGCTAGTTTTAAATACCTACAGAGTAGAAAAGTAGATCGAAATGTAAAAAATATCTTTTCTTAAAGCTTCTTATCTCTCCTGACTATGTAACAATCCAAATATGACCAATCCCCCCTCAGTCCTATAAATTGTCTTATCATAGGTACCGAATCCCTTATACCGAGGTTTTACTTCTGAATTCTGAATTAAGTGTATACAAATTCGTCACTTGTATTTGTCTTTTTATTCTATCCGTCTGAATCACAAAGTATACTATTAAAGTCTCAAAAATAGATCGCAATGACGGAGTTGGCATTTGACCAAATGTTGTTTTAAAGGAATTCCAAATGTTTTACAAGTTTAACAATATAAATGTTAATAAGGTGTAGATTTGAGAACCGAAGCTCCGTGAAGGATTCTATCCTTCTACAACCTTTGATCCCGCATTCCGCCTCCTACTCTGTAATAGTTATCCCTTTAAGACTTGCTAACCTTCATTTTAGAAGGAGCCTTCTCTCGCAATAAAGATAAAAGTCTACTTACTATCTCAAAGAATCTTCAGCTTTCGGCAATAAAATCACTTTTTAGTCCTTTCTTACACTACCACAATCGTCAGTTGTCATACTCGTCAACTTTTGAAATGAGAATTTAAAACTGAAGCGACAGAAGAATGAATTGTTGTTTAAACTGAGAAACAAATTAGAGTTTTAGAAACAACAACGTTTACTGTCTTTATGTTTAATACCGATCAACCCGAGTTCATAATTAATAGTATTTCGCCATAGTAGAACAAAAATAGAATTACAAAACTTTGGGGGGCCAGGGCCAGGGCCGAAATGCTACTAGCATTTCAATAGTAAATAGATGGGCATCGGAATATTTGTATTTCACCTCCTATTCAACAACTGTACCTTTCGATACGGCAAAATAGCTATACCGTGTTTTCTGAATCATCATTTACTATTTATACTCCCATCTTTTATTGTTAGCCAGTATCTCTTTGTATGGTGTTTACCGGTTGTTCAATACTATTAAATAAACCAAGAGAAGTTATATCGTTTACAATATTCTGTAAACAATATGCATTTACTCTAAAAAGACCCCGAGACTTATAAAATCAGAACAGATTCACAATTTTTAGATGTGCCAGCTTCCAAGTTGGAAATTGTGGAGCAAAAGTGTGTGTTTGAACAATCTTTCCTTCTTCGACTTTCAATCCTAAATGGTTAACTTCTGCCCCCAATCATTTGCGTGTACATTCCGAATCAGCAATGACAAAACAAAAAGAAACTAATATTCTTACGAATAGTAATTTATAATTGTGACTTCCACTATTTTCTTTTTCTCATTTTGGTTGCTTCTACAGTGTTTATCCACTATCATTTCTCATGCCTATTATTAAGGATGGCCACCGTTCAGCCACCAATCACAGAATCAAAAGGATCTCCATTCATGTCATTGTTCCATAGAAAGAAGAAGATAAACGGAACAAAGTCACATCATGATCTAAAGACTTCTGTGGAGAGGGCAAAGGTATTTAGATTTTTGCGAGACTGTGTTCGGGTCCGTCGACCGAACACAGCCTCACAAAAATCCTTGCTCAAAACTTCTTGTTTGGCAATCGAATCAAATTGAACCTAAATATAATGTACATTAGCACATTCTCAGTTACAATAATCATTTAGTCCCCGGAGAAAGCATCTGCTAAGGAGACCAAATTGAAGAAACCGCATCAGTCAAGCACACTACCGAGTAAATCGGAGCGCAAGAAAAAGGGCAGAACAAACAACTTCTGGGGAACCAAGGTAAGATCTACTGGATTGGCTACTATTCGTGCTTAACTCACTCGGGAAAGGGGTTATCAGGCAGAGCGAACCGATATGTTTACAATTAAAACTACCTAAAATATAGTATAAGAAATGATGTGTGCCCATAGTCTTAAGAACATCTCTGCGGTAACTCACTATCTGGTTGATAACTTACGTATTACTGCCAGACTACTGGCAACAATTAATTATGTCAGTCAACTAGGCACTGTATACAGTTCAATTTAATTTACCATAATGCAGAAATATTGTAGTCACAATCGCTAGATGCTCTGTTTGAAGAGGATCCCAATGTTCTAGTTGAGGCTCTGGAGACCATAGCATTTGAGCAACCAATGGTTGCACGGTAAGTAATTTATAAAAGAATGCTAATCTTTAGTGAACGGGGTTTTTATTTGAATAAATCGTTTAAATTTTGTTTGTATGTTTATAACAATTAAAAATAATAAGATCATTGATTAGATGGAGCCTGAAACATTCTGTATATTTTAGGAGTATTCCTAAACATGCCAAGATTCTGAAAAGAGAGGACAAGAGTCTGAAAAACTGTCTGTTTGAACAGGAGGTATGGTTTGCCAACTATCAATCAGACAATTTATAATATCCGATTCCTAATTAAATTCAAATAAGCGGATGTAGAAGGCCGAACCAGGTATAGTCTGTAACAAGAAAAAGGCTGCCAGGTGCGGTGTTAAACGACAGCTTTCGCAATTACGTATTTGGGTTTTAAGAAATCAAACCATCGCAAAAAGACGCCATGATATTTTTCTAGTAACAAGCAATAAATTGCGCTTCTAATCATACCAAGAACACTACTTTCGACGAAAATTGAGCAATTTCTGAAAGCTTATATAACACCGCACCCTGCAGCCTTTTTCTTGTTACTGACTATAGCAAACATTTTGGAATATTAAGTAGGTAGGGCGAGACCATCTAAGCATTGTTGAAAGTAAATTATAAATTCTAAATGAAATATCCTGCATAATAAGCAACTTTAGCAAGAATCGATCAGCTTCAAATATATAGTATATAAATATATACATCAAATATACGCCAATAAAACTGGCTGTACATACCGTATGCCCTTGCATAAGACTTGGGCGCCGAATATAGTCTATAGCTCCTCCAACAAGCTAACCGAGTGAGCATAGGTATGTTCAGGATTATTCAGGGCACCGATATAACAACTCGCATATCATGCTGTTTACTTTTGAATCTTATCTTTATTTTACTTTTTATTGAATCTTTTGAATCTTTTGAGTCTTTTCTTTTAAATGGGCGTAAAGAGCTGGATACCGGCACGGCCTAGCCCGACCCGAATCCCAGCCCGGCCTGAAATTTTGAAACCCAGGCAGGGCCCGGCAGGCCGGAACTACCTTTGGTATACCACTCACCAATCTTATATTTTGCATTACCTAGCCCAATTGGCAAAGTACACAGGATAATTTCGTCTCGAGACCTATAATTAAGCTTTCTTTTTCCTATATTCACGTATTGTGATGTCATTACACCTCCGTTATGCAATATTATTATTCTTTCTTTTCTCAATAATTATTTGGCAGTAATACGAGCTCTGCGGCGTGAAATATTCACCAGATTGCGGGTATTATAAGTGTGTTTCGAAGTAGGCGCCACACCCAGGCGAGAG
>JAQGAV010000129.1:0-46104 GCA_034691345.1 Phasmarhabditis papillosa | reverse complement strand
CCCCCACCCCATTCTTAACAAAACTCTGCCAATTACTTTCAACTGTATTAGTCTATTTACCCTCTTAATTACTCATATGCTTGTATTTCTTAATAACTCATTCTTCTCCGAGTGCGCACACTGTTTGCCAGTTACTGGCCCTTTTAGCCACTAAACTCCCACAAAATGACCACAAATTGCCTGTTGCAGCTGCAGAAAAGAACATAAATATTAGTAATTAGGTAAATAAACCACCCACCTCAGACTAAATAGAAGAGTTGCAAAAAGGTTTAGATTGGTTGTGAAACTGTTGGGAAACGATTTATACTGTAGATATACAACTGACTTGTAGGTAGGCTTAAGCAGATTTAGGGTTAATGGTCTTGCAACGACATGCTCAACGCAAGGCTGGCCCGGGAGCACCAATAATTGGCAAAGTGCATACGCGGCCAAGCTTATGCAAGCGTATATGGTACGGACTGCAAATTCTATTGGAGTGCGGCCGAGCAATGGCATGCGAAAACACGGATAAGTCAAAGATGCAATGTAACACCATATCTAACTTATTTTTGTTAAACAATTACTTCATAGTAATGCATATAACTAAACTGGGGGTTTCAATTTGAGCACTCAGACCTTTAACGTGCATATTGTTTGTCCGCCGACTATAGTTTGTCTTTAATATTTAATAATAACCCAGGTTTGGACGTTTGAACACTGCCAGAACGAGACATTCGTGTACAGCCCTGCGTTTGCAGATCTATTTGTTTGTTTGAACTTTATTGAATAAAATAAGAAAACAACATTTTCATTTTGCTTATGGGTAAAAAATGGAAAAGTCGGATGATCATGGTTACTTCTATCTCTTCGGTGTGAACCGATGCCAGCTTGAAATTATCATTTATAATTCAAACTTTACAAAATCTATAAACTACTTATGTAAACTATAAAGAGATCCCCAAATGCTATCATTATATCTTTCTCAGACAGAAAAGTGTCCAGAACTAGCTAAATTGATGTATTACCCTTGTTTTATAAATTAATTTACAATCTTTTATCATTTCTTTAGTGACTAATTGTAATGTTATTTATGCTTATAATAAGAATGTGCAAATTGTTCCTTTAAAAATAACTGGTTTGTCTAGTAAAAGTATCTTATAATACAAGAAAGTTATTATTGTAATATATGTTGCAATTCTTAACATATTTTACAGTTATTTACTTTAAATGTTAGGTTGAGCACGCGGTGTTGTCGAGGGTACTCTGCTCAGGCCGGGAGTCAACCTTAAAAGGATAAATAGTCCATGTTGTACTGAAAACTTGAAAATAGCCAAACGAGTTCGCCAGGTTACGAACGTTCGCTGCTAAACATCATACGGCGCATAACTCGCTTCAGAATGATAATATGATTTTTAACGGAAGAACGTTATCTTTATGAAGGATTATGTGAAAAAATTAAACTATAATTTTAAGCATGTTACGGTTAATAATGCGGTTTGAGGCTGTAACTTGTTACGTTTTGTGAAATCAGCAAAAATTCTTCTGGAATCCAAAGTTTGATAATAATAATAATGGTTTATTATTAAAGTTGATTCAGTTAAAATGTTTATTGTTATAGAATACTTTACTTTTTTCACCAATTTTTCTATAAAAACTGTTTTTCTCTGAACTACAGTATATTGGCTAAATAGATCTCCCTATGTTCCTTTAAGCTTATGAAGTTCAGTATATTAACCAGTGGAGCTCGAAAGCAGTTTATTCCTAAACCTAAACAGCGAAAGCTCGCTATTAAAAGGAGGGGTCTAGTTTTTGAAATCCACATTTAAAACTTACTAACAATCTATATATCAACCTTTAGATCTTTCATATATAATGAATTACTTTTAAGTTTAGTTCAAAAGATATGTCTATTAAGCTATTTCAAACAGTTTCCAAAAAGATAAACAGTTCGTAAACTTGAAAATATAGTACGTAGCAATTTGTGTACTATGCAACCTTTTGTTGTCTGGCCGTTGCTTAATTATTTTACACCGACAAAACTATCGCATCACTTATTTGGACCTATATAACCGACCTTTATACTAAACTATATTTACTTTGGATAGGTGTTAGAATTGGCCGCTCCTGGCTTACTCCCCCCAAACTCGGCCCTCTGTTTTTCAAACGAATTATTCAATTACTCATATCATAATTTTGACCAATCAAAGATCTCAGAAGCCAAAAATAGCTATTTGTGTTGAAATATTTACGGAACAACCGTCCGTCCGTCCTGGTTGCTTTCGACCACAAATCGAAATTCTTTTTTGTTTTCCACACTTACTCAGTGAATTTGTCGAAATGTACCCAACGCGCGGTGTTGTGATTGTCCCTTTTTGGAAACATTTTGTTTATTCCGATTAATTTTGCACACCGCAGCATGATAAATAGCGCTCGTTTTTATCAAACTGGCGTGTGACGCGTCGGCTACGGGCAATTCAATTGCAGTTTGGCGAAACAGATCGAAACAGTTCAAATTAGATCAGAAAAGAAAGAAAAGAACACAGAATAGAGAAGAAGACTGGATAATAGTATTACTAATAAAGGAATGCGAAATATTTTAAATATTAAAGATAAATATGGATTGAAATTTGATCATGTAATACAGGGATATAAAAATTCGTATCACCGTATTATACTAACCATAGTGCTGCCTTAGTATGTGATGGTTTATTGCCCAAAAATTGGCTTAATCCTGAAGTAAAATTCTCAGTTTGTAATAACTGAATTCTATTACTGTTTATTTATTCCAGTAAACCCAAAACTTCAACCAATGAACTGAAACAAAAAACAACAAGCAGGCTTTAAACCATGTTTACTGCTGACCTGTATCCGAGTCTTTTTGATCAACAGTATAACTGTTTATTCCCGATCAATGTACATGACTGCTGTTCTTGTTAATCTTTCCATCTTTGGGGCAGCTTGAAGTCGGTTTTTGCGGGAATCATAAGAGAACATTCAAGCATACCATGTTTGCTTAATCCGCCTTGGGACGGGGGTACGGATCGAACCTTACCTCCTCACGGATTCATAGCTACCATAGCGCTTCCAGCTGAGCTACTACTACCATCAACAGTATAGTATTATAAAAACATTGATAAACACTACTTTGAACCTTTTAAATAAACTGTTAGTATTAGTTTGATATTCACATTCTTCATAATATATTTCAATAATATTCAAACTAGTCAATATATATCTACAATCTATTTTGACTTGTTCTATCCTAGATGAGACCCCTTTCTCCCCGTTGACTTGCTTTCACTGCGGCCGGCGCAGCAGTGTTAAAGACCTGCCAGCGGTCGAAATAAATCATATCTAATCAACTATAATTTAAAAGGAAAACACTATTTATTGTAATGAAATTGTGACGAAACAAGTTAAAAGTACAGAAAAACGGAAATATTTGTGGATTACGCGGAATTAGACGAATGTTTGATTCAGTAGTATTGACAGGGAAGGATTCTGCAGTTTTCATTCCTGAAATATGGTTAATCAGCTTATTTATATGTATATTTTGTTTGTATTTAAGTAATTTAGGTAATTTGAGTCAGAAATTGAAGTGTTTGAACTGAATCTTCAGTAAATGAAATGACGAGAATTTTTAAATTTATTAGAATAGGATTGAGTTGTTAGTTATCCCCATTGGCTTAAGGATTAAGTTTCTATAGTCAGCGCAAGACTAATGATGGACTGTAAATAATTCAACGCTCGTCTGAGCCACTTTTGCGAGCACCGCGCCAGCATCTTGCGGCTGCTCTCCGTTTAATATTGAAGTTTGCACGCAAGCTGGCGTACATTTTGATACACATTGGCCAATCCACCGCTTCACAAAAGATGAGACTTACCCTTAGACTATAACAACTTCCGGCTTATCATATTCTTTTTCTATTTTGCTCATTTTTCGTCTATTTTCATCTGCTAAGAATGAAATCTAATCCTCCTCGAGCTGAGACAAAACGTTATTTCTCGGAATGCAAAACGAGTAAAAACGGAAACCACACGTCTGTTTTAAACTGAGAAAAACTAAAGAAAATATGTTTAGATAACGTCAGAATTGCGAATTTGTTATTAGAATAGAGCTGCACTTGTTTAAGTCAAAACAATGATGTGGTTGGTGTTTGAGGTTGGGGGAATTTTTAATCAGTTTCATGTATTTCTTAAGGCTTTCAAGATTTACTCTATCCGAGGCAATTCCAAAACGTATCGGTTATCTGGAAAACAAATTATACGTAGGTCGTATACAGTCTGAGCCAAAAGCTATTCTTCCAGCGCAGTAAGCTGGAGCCAGTCGGTGTTACATAATAATGGATGTAGTATTGAAGAAACAACTCGCAGACCAATTATTTTCAATTCATTTTTGTATAAGACTTTAGTATACCGCGCTCTAAACGTGAACAGTTGAAAAAAGTGGCTGGTTCCATTTTTGATAGGGTATAAAAACTATGAATCAGAGTTGATCGGGAATCTTGAACTGAAAGTACCTTAATGCATGACCAAGCCTAAAGCATTTTAACTATTAGCAAAACGTCATATGATAAAATCTACAAAAAAGCTACCAAAAGACTTTCAAGGTTAGCTTCATTTGGCTTTATGACTAAACGGTCAGTACAGCAAACCCTAAAGGTCTGTGAGTTAGCCGAACAGGCAACAGTCCTTTACTACGGCATGATTCATACACAATTATTATCTTTTAATTAGCAAATTAGATCTATTTTAAGCGCTAGACAATGACATTCTCGAAATTGCTTGCGCGCCTTGCGGCCACAGGCGCTACAGTGTCTTTTTGTAGCAAATTCCTAGCATTTGTAGAATAAATAAGCATAGATCTAAGCTAAAAGTGGCTTAAAATTATGAGATAAAAAATGTTTCAAAAAGAAGAAAAAACGAGAAACTGTAAAGCTGGGAATATTTAGAACCGATAGAAGTATCGTAAATCGCTTAGCCATAGTAGATTAACTCAATGGGCCCAGGTCGTAAAACCATGGAGCCACCATGTTTGTTTTGTTTTCAAGATAAATTGTTCTAGGTTTTTTCTCCTTATTCAAATACGGGAATTTAGGGCTCGTAGAAAACAAAACTGGCAAGAACAATTCCATCAAAAACAGAAATATTTTGAAGGTAATTACAAACCTCATTTTAAAAGTTTGTTTTTTGACGTAACTGTTTTCTAGAAGTCCCTTACCATCCATTTATTTGTAATAATTCGTATAGATGACATAATAAACTAAAAGTCCTTTAAGATAAGCCTTACTGACTCAGTTTAGTAGCCAATGTGGGTTGTAATGTAGTCAAGTAGGAACATTTTGTTGAAAATTAAAGATAAGAAATGCAAATACGGCGGTTTATTCTTCATTTTAGGAATAACTAACATACCAAAAATAGCAATGATTACAGGAATGAAGAGAGGGTTACTGTAGACAATTAATGGGGGTTCTGTAACGAATACGAGATCGAGATAGACCTTTACCCACATAGCATTGCTGAGGAAAGATTTGTAAAATATACTTGAACATCAGTTAGAGTATATTAAACTCGGCTTTTTATGAATTGTATTAGTAAAGACTACTTTGCGACGGCCTCACTTAATGAGCGGTGTTTAAAAACGTTGTCTTCAAAAAATATATTAAAAGAAGCAATTTCAAAAATTCGGAAAGTTCAAGCTAGGGTTTTGAAAACTTTGCTATACTTTTATTCAAACAACTGAAATATAAAGTTCCCTATAAAGGGAGATTGTCGTTTCTGTTTCTGTTTTTGTGTGCTAAATGTTGGCGAACTTTGCTTTTCTGAGAAATGATAAGGCCTTTCTTAATTGTCTAAAAGAGGATTAACAGCGGTGCGAAATCTACGAAACCGGCGCTCAAAAGGACAAAGTAGACCAGAAGAGCAGAACCGAACGAACTTTGACCGAACCCGATCTAACATCAGACTTAAAGCCGGCAACCGAAAATGGGTCCGGCCATATTAGCAAGGGCTTTTAAAAAAATTGCGCCCCAATCGCAGGGCCTGTCGGATGTTCCTACCACTTTTACTAACTGAATAAGCTCCAGATGAGCAGAATCCCTCTAAGAGCCTATTTTCCGGAATCTATTAAAATGTACGTGTATTTGATAACTGTCAGCAACTAACAAGGAATTGTGGAATTAAACGTTTAAATGAAATTAACGATCATTTTATGATTTTGCGGAGGAGTTCTAACAAAAATTTGACCCCAAGATTTTCAGTCAAAGTTTTGGAAGTCATTTTGTAGGTAATTCCTTGTTTTCTAGATTGTCTTCGTGTAAACTCAGTGATCTACAAATTTCTCTAAAATGTTTGCAACCAAAAATAACAACATGTTTATGTGGTAGAAATGGTGGTAGAAAGATCAAAACTAATCTGTTTAACCTCAAATGAAAAGGGTAGAACGTAGCTAATCAATACATGGATGAAGGAGCCTACAAGGACATTTCCGAAGTAGTTAACATAAATATTACAAAAAATACGTCAAGACTAGAGTTAGTTGCAATAGAGAGCGGTATAAAAGTAGGTGAATGTTATATATAGTCTGTTTTTGAGCCTAAACTGCATCGCGCCGGCTTTACCCAATGCGTGGTGCAATGCAAAGGCCGGCGCAACGCAATCTAAGTTTTTGAAGCAGACTATAACTCCCATTTGAAATCTTACAACACAATGAGTACTTACATAATAAGAATCAAGAATCCAAATTGAATAAATCCAGTATCCAGTATGTATTCCTCACCACTGACTATGTTTGCAGTTTTCTAGCAATATCATTAATTTCCTTCAGGGTCACCCTATGGTTCGTTCCTTCCTTGCTGACTAAGTTCCCCCCTAAATCTGCGTGATATCCCATTTTAGTTACAGTAACCCGACTGTGACGTAGCGAGTTAAAGGGTGTGGTCGCGGTGTTGATAATTCGAGTCACCGCCACTCCTCAAATTCATTATCAAATCTACTTCGTCTTAGTTTTTCCGACTTTTCTCCTAATCGGCCGAAACCTCGTTTAAAAAGATTAAAACGAGGTGTGGAGGCGCCGTGTCTAGTTTGCAAATTTAAAGAGATTGAAGGTTAACTGAAACAAAATACAAAGAACAATTAAAGATAATATAGTCTGTATCAAGAGCAAAGCTTATAGTAAGTATCCGGGAAAGCAGTGGTGTTATTTATAAAGGAATGGACATATATGGATTGAGAGTCTTTTCTACAAAAGTACATTTGTTTCAAGAAAACACAACTATTCTTCAGGATATGGCGCTGGACGCCTAGCTCTTGCTTCAGATTATAGTATGGATCGATAAGGCTCCTGCAACGAATGAGCTGGAAATCCGTACGAAGTAAAAGAAGTATGGGAGCTCGAGCTAGATATAGTTCTTCTGAATACTAGGACTATATTCCATAGATACAGAGTTTTCTAGAACCTTTTGAAGGTGGGTTAAAGGCAACTAATTAAATTATCTTACTCCAAACAGACTGAGCTTCCCACTCAGAACCTGCTTCTAAAAATAATAGGCAAATCTCAAAGAACCGCGTTTTTCTTAGACAAAAGTTGATTTCTGAGGGCGTATTCGAAGGTGGGCAAAACAAAGAAAAAGAGCGCATGAACTTGTCAATGAGGTAGGTTGTAACACTACTCCACAAGAGCTTACGTAGGTTCACAGGTGAAACTATCACCTCTAAATAGTTACTAGAACAAACTTAAATAGCTCAAGACTAGCTTATAGTTCCGAAAGTGACGTGTCTTCGCTTGCACGTATTTGCAAACTATGCTCCAGGTGTTTCGCTCCAGGTGCTTCGTGCAAACGTTGATGATATTCCAGGTATTTTACTACGTAAATCCGTCTCCAAACAGGCGCAGTTGGCTACTTTTAGTGACGCAGAACACACCCACTTTGAACTCGCAAACGGCGGCTTTTTACTGGTTTCCGCCCGTTCGGCTCTGCTATTAGCGAGAAAAGGGCTGGGCCCGGCCTCGGTGTCGGATTACCTCTGGCGAGTTATTTTGGCATACTGTAGCCTCTCCATGACGCTGCGTCAGAGTTGGGGTTGGGTGAGGTGGTAGACACCACACCCTAAGCCACGCCCCCTTGCAGAGACAGCGCCCTAATATATAAAGGGGGCAAACAGCGCCCCAACAATAACCCCAGAGTCCCCAGCAAACTCTACTCTTTACACAGCTAACTGAGGTTTAAGGAGGATCAACACTCGAATCCCCCTAACCTAAATACTATAATGGCCACATGTCTACCACCATGGAGATACTCTCTTGATGACTGCGCCGATCTATATTGAACTACAGAAATCATGTTTATAAAGTGATTTCTGCTGTATTCATGGATTTATTCCGCGGCTAACCCGGTGGTGACGGCTTTTTTATAGCCAGGCCTCTTTCGGTTAGACCAACTGCTCCGGAACCCGCTAAGGGTTTGGAGCTAGAACCAGCCAGACCCCCCGGATAGTCAACCAGGGGTCTGGGCAGTTCGACACCCCGTCTTGGAAGATACATTGTTATGCAAATGGCTAGGTGCTTTATCTATCTACGGGATTACTGTATTCTCTCATTTATTAGAGCAAGATTTATTCATAATTATTTAATTCAAGAAGACGCGGTTTACACTAAATAAGCTTTATTCTACAAGGAACTCAACCACAATCATGACAACGATCTCATTCTACTTGTTAATATCTTAATTTCACTTTAATTTTATTATTAATATTAATGAACATTATTAATTATTATACAATTGTTTTATTTATTTGTTCTTATTCGAGCAATACACTTAACGAGTAGTGTACCTCGAATGGTTACCGAGTGAGATTTCAAAGTTTTTACGAAGAGTTTACAAAAAAAATTGAAATTTAGATACAACGTTATATTTGAGCATAATTTAGTGAATTCTTCTTATATTTGAGTTGGTCGGTTGATTTGGTTGATAAATATTCGTCGATTGAACGGAATATTCTCCGAACTTCAACTAAACTTTGATTTTCCAAAGTTCCAATGTCGGAATTCCATTGCCGTGCCATTATCCAGTGTAAAATCAGTTGCTGAAGTGTAAAAATATTGCTCGAATAGTATTTTGGGCGGCAATTTCGAAATTCAAAATGTCCCCGGTTGGCACGTGGTGATTCTCGCTAGAGCAACAATTTAGCGTTGGGTCGCATCACTTACAAGCTTATTTCACCATCCTGCAATGGATTATATTGCAGCTGGCGGCATTACGTCAATCTTGACATCGCTGCTCTTCCGCAATTTCGCGTACAAACGCACTTTTGAACGTATTTGAACGTTTTTTGTGCTGCCGACATGCTTGTCGAGAGTTGTTAATTCTTAAACTTTGGCCCTGCATGACGTAGGCAACAAAGATGACAAAAACCAAATGTTTCTGGTCATTTTTGTGAAATATGGGATGATTTAAAGTAATTTGTTACAAAATAACAATAAGAATGCAGTATAGTTAGGTAGACACTAAGATCATATGTAATTGATCTGTTGTGATCGATAGTTTTATTATTATAAATAGCCTAAATATGTTTATAAATACATTTTTATTATATTTATGATTTAATTAGAAGTCATATTGGTGGACCTGATCACACGGTTTGATCTCTCGTCTAAGACTGCCTATTTTTTCTCTACCCCATCATACTATCTAGACTTCGTTGAAATAAACCCATCACCGCTGCTACCGTAATTTGCATCGCCGCCACTGCAAAACCAATGCGCAAAAAATCTGTACGCAACCTCGTACTTTCCACAGTGAGTCCTCTGCCTGTAGTACAAACAAGAAATGTCGAAACACCGTTCAAAATAGCCTAATATAGCCTAAATTACAACAAAAAACAATTTGTTTTTGTGATTTTGTGGTCATGCGCTGCGTTTAGAAAAAGAGAACTTGTTAAATTATTGCAAGAATTTCGAATCGACGGGAAGGCAAATTTGTTGCACTGCAATACGTGCAAAACGGAGGGTTTGGGGAATCCGTTTTTGTTTTTGCTAGATGAATCTTACCAGTGGTATTTAAGTATCTAAGTGTAAGATATAGTCCGTTTCAAAACCTAGACTACATTGTGCCGGCCTCGTACGAGGCGCGATACGGGTAAATTTTGCCTTCAAAGGTTATCCCGCCTGAAGAGAGGGAAGGCATTTTCCAGCGAATTTGAAGTCAAATTTTGCAACATCGCGCATCGTACGAAGCCGGAGCAATGTAGTCTAGGTTTTGAAACAGACTATATGTTTATAAATGTTTTACTTATAAACCTCCTGGTCGAACAACAGTAACCAAGAGCTTGTTCTTCAGCTGCACCGTTCCAAAGATATAGACTGGTTTTAAGTGAGTTTACGATAGATCCCGGGTAAATTCAGCTTATACCCAGCAAAAATCTAACAATTTTGCCCGTCCTATCCCAATTTTCAGAAATTTTCTCATAAACTAACCCTTTTATAATGTCCTGCATCACCCTAACAACTATACTCAGCATCAATAGCTATGCATCCAGTGCTACAACTGCCTGACATTAATAAACTGCTCCGTTTGCGTATTCGTTGCGAATAAGGAAGTTTTAGCGTCTTTAATTGTTCGCATTAGGATGGTTGTAGAGACAGAAGTTAGTGTGTTGTGACGTAGAAAAGGGAACATTCTTCGCCAATTAGAAACGATGAAAGAAATGCACAGAAAATAATCAAAGAAATTGAGAGAAACAGATCAAAACGGATCAAAATACGTTTGTTATTAGATTAAACATTTAGTTATAATGATGATAGAGGAATAGTTTGTTTAGAAAACTTAGGCAGGGGGCGCGGTATTTGAGTATCCAATTGTAAGGTTTTATATATGCTTCAATTTAGAAATAAAGATCGATTCACCCTATATTTTACGCTAGAACTAACGCTACTTTTATACCGCATAAAGGCAGGAAATTTTCAGAAACGGATATATTCTTAGGCTTTATTGGTAAAATATGAAATCCACCTCCAAAATAGTTCAACCGAGTAGTTATGAAGTTATCCCTCAGAATCGATCAAAAATAAACTAAACCACTAAAAATTGCTTTTTCAAATTACTCTAAATTCTTCAAACAGTCTAATCACAACTTGATTCCCCCCATATTAGTATACCTTTGCACCGTCGGTAGTGGTGTTCTAGATCATGTTGTTAAGTATCTTTTACATTCTAAATTTCCTCAACAACAACAATAAAAAACACTATAAAAAGAAATAGAACATTTTATTTCTATTTTGAGTTGCAAATTCACTGAATTACAAATCACCAGTTCTGTATAATTTATGAGTTTTGGCCCTAGAAGGCCCATGTTAGACTTTGCCTGTTCGCGCATCAGTTCTTGTTCTTTTAAAGTTATTTTTAAAATAACTTGTATTATTACTATTATTAATTATATTTATAAAAAGATTATCGATTTGTGTGAGAAATGTTCTTATTCTGCTAGAGACGTATCATTTAACTGTTTTCTAATTGGTTAAGACAGAACTATTTATAGCAACGATACAAGATCTCTAATTAAATGCAAAGAAGACTACAAGAATTACCTTAAATATCTTTTAAAGGTCATTTTAAACTAAATTTAAACTGCTTTTGATCTTTAACGAACAAACTACATCCACGTCAACACTATAAATACTATTTTATTTATATAAGTTTTCCTGAATTGTGAAATAGTAACAAAATATGGGCAATTTTAACTATTTGTCAAATCGAGAGGTCATATTTTGAAGTTTCGAGTTTGTAGTTTTAAGTTGGAGAGGCGAGTTAAGTTAAGGGACTAAGGTATTTTACTAATTATAGTTTAGTCTAATTAGTATATAAGTTGTAAGTTATGTATTAGATATAATGTTATAACAAGAAACCGAAGATTAGTTCACTTTTGGAGAAGTCGATTCAGAACTTAACACTGCAGAAAACAAACACTGCGCTTCTCTTGTTCTAAGGTTTATGATGAACTAGTTATATTTTACCTAAATAATAAGTTAGGTTAATCCATAATTTAGTGTTTTACTCTGTTTATTCGGCGAAATAGATATAATTTGGTTCCTCTAACAGACCCAAACGATTTATCTCGCGAACAACTCTGCCATCGATAGGTTCAGTGACAGAATGCTTACCTTGACTATAGCGAAAACGTCTTGGCTATAAGATTTATATACATATAAGAAAGAACAAATACCCGATAAATATATACAATATTAAAACCCTATCTTTTGCGGAGCGACGTGAAGTACGTTTAACTTTCCTGCCACAATTTAGGTGCGATTTGCTTGGCGTATATGACGTTCAAATCCCCAATTGCCTGCGATACGGTAGGTTCGCTGCGGTGCCCAGCCGGTATTCGAACTTCCTTTAAAGTAGTCCAAATTACGTGCGAAAAAGATGTAACTTTGCATCACACTGTTTACACTTCTAAAATGAAACTATTAATTTATTTGGGATTCTCTATACTTGGTGTACAAAATCAGTCTTTGGTTTTTAAAGTACTCTAGAATATAAACATTTTATAGACAATTGAACATATTTCAAAAGTGTTGACCTTATAAAAGTACCCTACTATCATTTGTTTCAAATGAAAAGGGACACTCCCTATATTTCTGTGAGAATTATGAGTTCTTAGCAAGATAAGCTGCATATTCTGAATATTTCACGGTCTCTTTACTTTTAAACAACTTTGCCATTAAACTGCCATAAATCTGCTAATGGCCTCTTTTCCGCTACTTCCTGGATTCGCCTTGGGCTCATTTTCTTACACTTTTCACTGTGACGTCCTAGCCCCCCTATCATCTTAACTTGAAATTCAAAACCGACTATTTTTTGCTCCGGCTGCCGGCGGCTGCGTTTATTTTTAGCGCCGGCTAATATTAGTAGCTCAGCGGTGTCTTAAAATGAACCGAAATAGGCTGTATTTCTCGTAAGTGAGCGATAAATTGCCGGCTTTTTTTGGCAGAAACTTGGTCTAATTCGGGACTTCTGGAGTATTCGGAGAACTCGGAGCAAGACGCATGACCAGAACCAGAAGACTATTTTCTAATTCTGAACAAATTCCGAAATGACATCAAATCATTGGGGAATTTAAGCGAAAACAGGATATTCGTGTACAACAAAGAGGATAAAAATAGATAGTAAAATAGTCTAGATATAGGTTTTTAGAAGAGATTAAACAAATAAAAAACATCATTTGAAACGAGGAAATTCAGCTAATCGGGACGGTCTATGAACCCTAAAAAAGAGAGAGAGTGGGAGTATGCACCCGGTGCATTATGGGGAATACTTTAGTCTTAGGAAAGCCCGTCTAGGCCCGGGCTAATACGGTAGAAAAGTTGAATTCAAAGGTTTCCGAGATGAAATCTTACAACATATCAAATATATATTTCTATTATAGTCCGGTTGAAGATTAATGTTCGAAAACGAATCTAGTTGGAAATGACATATGCAAAATTAGATAAAAATACGCAAGCAATGCTTCATTATTTCTATTGAATCAGACTATAAGCATTCCGGACTCTGCGAATTGGGGAATTCTAAGAAGTTTGAAAAATACTATGACATTATTCGCATTTATGTTTGTTCTCTTCACTCGTTCTTGGGTTACTGTAGCCGCTTATTTCTCTCTGTGTGGCCTCCGCATTCCTTTGTGGGTTATGGTATTCCCATATTCATCTGTGTAATCGCTGTTGTTTTTCTTTGTTTACTGTGTATGCTTTCGTCTTTCGCCGTTCTTTGCGGTCGACGCCCAGATCAAATTATTGTATTTTATTTTCTACGCAATGCGCGGGTGAAGAGGTAATGTTCGCGCTAATTTGCTACACCGCGCATCCCAGATTCGACCGTAATTTCAGATAAAAAACGCTGATTTCTCAGGTATTTTGAAGTTTTCAGGGTGATTTCGATCCATTTTCGTTTCGAAAAATATAATAATTTAGCTTAAAACCTTGATAATTGGTGTATAAAAGCAAGATGTTATTTGTTTTTAATCAATTTGTTTTGCGGCTGATTTAGGCGTTGATTTGATCGGGTTTGCGTGTATTTCATGCGCAGAAAAACGATGGAAAAACTGCAAATTAAGCTTATTAGATAAAATTGTTAGACATAAAGGAGCCTGTAGGAAATAAGGAATGTTAAGTATGAAGGAACCAATTAGGAGTGTCAAGGATACACAGGAACGGTTAGGTTGGAGACTACCTGATATTGGGCGGGCACGGGTTTAATATAAACACTCTACACTTGCTAAACTTAGTCTATAATCGCGGTGTTGAATGGAAAATGAATAATTAGTTTTGCAAACATCAGCAAGACACTATTAATTACATAATCTATAACAGTTTATGTGTTTCTGAACCTTTTTAGAATTCAAGCATTTGCAAACAGACACTGTCTAACAATACCAATCATAATTCAAGTTAATATCTTGAAAAAATTATCTTTTTGGTGATCAATTATTCTTGTATAAAACTAACAAAATAATTCGTAAACTGGGAACGAGTTTTTTATTTGAACCCACAAGGAACAATTTCCAGGTACAAAACGATAATTGTAAACAACGCAACTATAAATAGGGGGATATTTTAACAATTATTATTAGTTTAAAGTTTAATTTATATATAGCTGTAGAAACTAGAGCGGGAGCGCGGTGTAATGGTAATGAGCTACGGGCTGATATACTAAAATAAATGGCGGACTGTTCTATTTTATGTATAAGTTTCCAGCACAGTAATCTGAATTTATTTTTGAAGAAAATGCTCTCTCCGAAAAAGTGCTCCAAAGAAAATTCATTAAGCTTTTATAACACCACTTTCCCGAGAATACTGCGCGGAACACCTAGCTTGTCCCACACAGACACTCTGCTTAACTATATAGTTTGTCTATATAAACTTATTAAATCACATAAATCTTTGTCTTTTTGTTTTGAATTCCTTGCATTTCTTTCAATTAGGTCTTGTTTTTGGCGGTTTTCCAAACAACACAAACAAACGCTAAATCTATCTATTTATGTATTAATACAACCACGTGACATTATTTTAAGAAATAACAGACAGTCTTTACAAAAACAAAATGTTCTTCTAATATTTCGTAATAAATTGTCTTGTTACAATGCTGCACTAAATATGGCGAATAGGACAGGGGTTTCCCATTTGGGGACATGAACAAACTCTGCAAGTTTACTGCGAAAGTTGTCCCAGCGGTAAAGTTAATAAAAATAAAGTTAAAGTTTTTATTTCCTGTAATCGCACATCGCATAATACAACACAATACAATAGATTTCTTCGGCGCGGGCTTCGGCCATTCATTCCGGAATCTTCTGAGCAGAGACGGCTCCTTTCTAACATTCAGTCTTCGGAAGCATAAAACATGGGATAAGTAAGCTGCTGGTTTCACAAGCCTTCTGCGGCTACGGGGAGTCGGACCCACAGCCTCAGATCCTCACGGATTCAGAGACCGCTGCTCTAAGAGCGATTGAAACTATTAATCCAGGAATAACCTTAAAATTGTTCCGGGAAACTATAAGTAGACGTCCCCATTATGCACCTAAAGTATCTAACTTATCGAATTTTAACTTACAAAAGAAAAAAAGGCCAGTTCTTAATAGACACTATAGTCATTGTTAATGGTAAACTGTTACTATTAAACATTTGTTATAGGTTATCAAGAGCTTGGTTTCTAGTCCAGTTTCCTTTAATGAGGTGGAGTGTTAATTAAAATGAATGTAGTTTCGAAGAAAAGACTCCCAATCAACCGATCCTCTTTTATTTTTATATAACAATATATATATATATATATATATATATATACCTAATATATTAGATACCGCACTCAAACCTGGCTCTTCATACAGACTATATATCAATTAACAACTAAAGTCTACAAACAGAATTCTCTATCAGGTAAAGTTTAAAACTCCTATAAATTCCATACGAGTCAATCATTCCCGTTGCCCATTCACATTAGTTATGGTACTATAAATAACTGATTATAAACACAGTGTGGCTTGTTCCTTTTAGTTAAATCATTGCCAGTTTCGAGTTTATGCGACCGCTTGTAGTAATTACAACACCGCGCTGTCACCAACAACAAATGTTTGGAATTCGTAGACCTCTGCTTATAACAAAGGGTTTACCGACACGCCCGAGGCATTGGCAGATGACCCGCCGTTAGTTCGCCAACTGGCAACGGACCGGCCATTTCTTTGTCTTAGACGGAATGCGGCTGTGGCTAATTTCATCGCCGCCTAACCGTCATTTGAGTAATCGCGTTTTGTTAAAAAGAGAAGTTAAGTGGAAAGTGCAGGTTACAAAGGACAACTGGAGACATTTCTAAAATTAGAAGATGATCGGGACCAACAGGGAATACGTTATAAATTAAGTTTCTAGAAAAGGCAAACATTATTTAAGGACAAAATGGATTAAAATGAGTCTTATTATATCAGAACCTTTGTTAGGGTCGGGTGAAGTAAAATGTTTCATTTTTTGACCAAAGCTTTGAAAAAGATTTTTCGTACCCTCAATAACCTTAAATATTCTCCTATAAAGAGAAAGTTTCAATAAATATCCTAAAAAACGTTAACTTCATAGGCCCGGCCAGGGTTGATAAGTTTTCTTTTAAATTCGCCGGCCTGGATTCGGCAATCGGAAATCGAGGATCAGTGCTTATCCATACCTGGCTCGACCTGATCATGACACACATCATTGCTGCTATGACTCAAAAACGTTTTGTATTTAAACTTGTTCTCTTAACCTTTATTTCAATACACTTATTGCTAGTCATTACCATTCCTTGCTTCTTACACCTAAAAGACACCAACCTACTCGTTTAGCACATTCCTCGTGTCTTTTAGCTGTAGCCCTAAATGACCTGCTTTTCTGACTTGCATAACCCCACTTGTTGACCTTTTTATTCCTGTTTTTACTGCATTTTTCCCTAAATAGCAAGCTCATAAATCATCTGAGAACAAGCTTTGCAAACTGCGGAACGGCGGTGATAAATTCTATGAAATCCATAAATTCATGTCAAAACAACTAAAATTAACAAGGAAAGTAGTATAAAATGTATTATTTATTTAAAATGTAAGCTCGTTTTATTATTAACAGGCACAATTTGAGTGGGAGTTTGCTGTTGTTGGATCAGTATTTGTCATCTGGGGTTCCATAGAGAAGGACCACCTAGAAGAAAATAGAAAATGCAAGAATAATGACGAAATAAAAGAATAAAAAACACTGCAAACTAATAGAATATTCTATTTCTAACACTTTTATGGCTTGTTTTGTTTTTTGGAAGCAGATTGTGAAAGAATGGGAATATTGGGATATGAGTAACCGTGAGATTTTCTACAAGGGGGGGGGGGGGGGGGATATTTTTTAATTTATACAAAACTAATTCAAAAAAAGGATGATTAGAGGTTAGGAACCATAAACGGGTGAATAACTTTTGCAGTTGATCCAACATTATTGTTGGTGTCTCTTGTAAGATGTGAACTATTTCGACTAAATGAATGAATGAATGAAAGAAACCGGAATATATGGTTTTTTAACGATGCACAAGTAAATCTAGTTGTACAAAAACCAAGTCTAGGGCTGCAACTCTGAAAAGTCGACCGAACCAAAGCAGTAGCATAGAATCGCCCGGGGAGTGTTTGGCTTTTATGGCCCGAGCAGGCTAAAAACTGCCCGGGCGTTTCTATTCTACGGCCACAGAAAAGTTGGAAACTGTCCAAGATTGAATCCCGTATTACAGGAGGAGAACTTGTTTGACATGCAATCATGTCATTTCTATTTAAATCTAAATGAACTCAATTGGTCGGCAGTTGCAAATTGGAGCATTATGTTCAACAAAGAGTAACTCCCAGAAGAAGAAACTTCAATATTTCAATATAGTCTGCACCAAGAGCTAGCTTTTTACTGCAGTAACCTGTGAAGTAGCGTTTTTACATAAAATGAATAGAAAATTGGTGAATTGGGAGCTTTTATTTAATGCTAAATATATTTCCATCTAAAACCGCCTATATCCAGGATATTGCGCTGGCGACTTTCGACTTTCGACTTTCGCGAAAGTAAATTTTTGACTTTCGCCCAGATCTGCTGTAAACCTTTCTCTTGATACAGACTATATTCTGTTTTTCTTCCTACCTTTCCATCTGGTGCTCTCGTCTTACAATTTAGTTCTCCATCATAATAACTTTTACTAACAAAATCAGTTGGACCAATCACAGATTCGAAAGAATGACCGAAATTAGCTTCAGCAGCTAACTAAAAAAGAATCATAAACTGGTAAATAAAAAAACTATAATAAATTTTATTGCAGAAGATAGAATCACTTTTATTGTTATATATATAAATATTAATTTGCTTTCTGTATTTTGATAGCACCAGAGCCTAGTCGTTATTGGTTAGGTCTACAAATCCGCAAAGATGAGAGACTGCGGGTTCAATTCCTCAGAAGTCGCAAGCTGAATTTGGTTCCGGTTGGATGTAAGCCTAAATAAGCCTTTGGTGCAAGTTGATTAAGGCAAATTTAACCCTGAAGCTTTCAAAAAAAGCCCCTCATATATTCACTGTTATTGCAATACAAAAATAACTATTGATGTAACCTCTCTGGGCGAAATATTGGTTTTGGAATACAAGTAGGAATACGAGTCAATGATATCTAAATGAATTACATGAGTGGAAGTAGGCCGGTGTGGACCGAATTTTAAAAATCTCCGACTGCGATAACATTTTCAGAGTATTTAAGTTAATCTAATTGGTGGTCTTGAGGCCAAAACATTTCTGTCCTGTTAGGGTGGGCCAGTCAAATCCGTATCAGAAAACTCTCACGTTGGTGTTAAGAATAGTGGTTAAAGCAGCTGACTCTGAATCCGTGATGATCTAGGGGTTTCCTTTTGACTTCTCGTAGCTGCAGAATGCTTGGGACAAGCAGTTTACTTATCCCATGTTTCGTGCCCCCGAAGACTTGATGTTAAAAAGGAGCCATTTCGGCTCACAAATAAAGATTCCGGAATGAAAGAACAAAACGAAGCGCTGCAAATCTCAAGTATTGCGATGCAGCATAACCCATATTTTTCCCAGTTCACAACATTCTAAACCAACTTATGTAGAGTAGATAAATTAATCTTCTCTTCTGCAATCATATAATAAATTAGTCAAATAATAAACTAGGTGCTGTGCAATGGAATCCTTACTCCCTATGGTCCCTTCATCTCACTTCATCCTCCAAATATCTATCTTCTCGTGTTTCGTAAAAATGAATAAACAATCTTTTTTCTCTCAAGCATCCATGGAGTAGTCTTTTCTTATCCTTGGTCTATCCTACCTGCATGTCAATCGCCTGTTTCTGTATATTACAATGTTGCCATTTCATTTTATTTTCTTCTTTTGCGAATTGTTGTTTCATAAAATTTTCTAACTCGCGAGAGCAGCACTTCATACCTGAAAGAAAGAGCTAAATTAATAGGATATGTGATTTAATTTACAGAGTAAACGCTTCTTATTTTTTGAATCATACGCATAGTAAGATAGTTCTTTTGTCGAACATCCAAGTGTTGACAAAATTTTCTGACCTTACCGTGTCTGGGTTAGCAATAGATGGACCGGCAAGCCCAGGCTGAAAATGTTTTTGTTCGTGCCGGCCACCAAACTTCCCGCTCTTGTTCCAGTCCTTTATCACCCTATCTATTCGTATACTTACCGAACTCATTCCTATAACACTTCTCCGGGGGCGGCGTCGGATATGTCGGTGGCGGTGTAGGATAAGCAGGCGGTGGCGTCACATAAACTGGCGGTGTGGCATATAACTGCGGTGGTGTTGCATATTGTTGTTGTGGTGCAATAGCGTATTCTACTCGCTGTGGTGCCTGGACATATTGTTGTTGAATCTGCTGCATCTGAGGTTGTACGTAGTTCTGAAAAAAGAACTGTTTGAATGATTGATATTATTACTTGTTCACATGCTCACAACAATGAGTGAGGTAGAATCTTTGCCTCATAAATTACGATGTCTATGGTTCGAAAACAGCCAGACAAAGTATTCTCTACATCCTTGGTGCTTTGTATGAACTACCCGCTCTGTAATGTTCCTACTTCTCGCATATTTGCTACAAACATCTGTGGTTTCGGAAAATATATGAACAATCTACCTATTTGACTTACTTAGCAAAATGCAGTTAGCAATCCTGACACTCCCTTAGCACGATCGTTTGTAACAATAGACGGTTTTACTTACATTTTGGAATTGTTGTTGTGGCTGTGCATATTGTTGTTGTTGATTATAATTATGATAGTAAGAAACGTAGGCTGATGGCTGTAATTATATATATTACATTTAACCAGAGCAGTTTATCCGAATTAGCAGGACCGACCCGGCTAGGTCTGACCCCAAAAATTTCAGGCCGGGCCGGGCCGGCTCTGGTCGGACCGGTAACCAACTCTGCACGTAACTCTTTTAAAACCCATGTTTCGTAGACTGAATGTTAGAAAGAAGCCTTTTTGAACAAAAGATGACGGAATCCTGTTAAAATTTATTACTACTGTGATACAAGTAATTTAGGAAATAAATAAGATAGCCACCCCGTATCCTAACCGCGTAATGGCTTTCGAATTTGAGTTAACTACGTATTTTCACTAATACACAAAAGCAATATTAAACTCTTTAGTAACTGGTTGGAATAACTCTCGTTTTTAATACATTGAGAGCAAAATAATTCTTCTTAATAAAGGTGTTTAAAGTGGTTTATTTTCCTCTATCACTCGTATCACAATAATATTATATTTTATTAGATATTAAATTTTTCAGCGCTGGATTTTGGCCATTCATTCCGGAATCTTCTGAATAGAGACGGCTCTTTTCTAACATTTAGTCTAAATAAGCTGCTGGTTTTCGAATCCTTCTAGGCAAGGCTGGAAACCGACGGTCGGCAAAATTCCTAACCCGGTCAAAATGTTTGCATTCCTCTCCAAGAAAAATTTTGGTTTTCCGGATGGGAACAATTACAAGCTAAATATGGGGCGTTAAAATTCCCACCGTCGCGAGCGGTCGCCGGTGTATACCCAGTGGTAACTGCTGGAAATGCCTGCTAGTTGCTCCCATCAGGAAAACCAAATGTTCTCTTGGAGAGGAATGCAAACATTTTGACCGGTTTCCACCCGGTTCGGAATTTCGCCCATAGTCGGTTGCCAGCGTTGCTTCCCGGTAGGAAAAGACTATAATTGTTCTGCGTAAATATAAAAAAACATATTTTGTACCGCCTTTTATCTTTTACTGCTGAACCCCTCCTCACTAAACCTACCGAATAAGCTTGTGCTGGTGCTGCTTGTTGCCCCCATTGGTTCATATAAAACTGAAACAGTTAGATATTATCCAACTTATTTAATCTTGTTTTATTAATGTATTTGCTTGAATAACTTTAGATTTTATCTCTAACTGTTGTTTCATTTTTATTATCCAAATGCAGATCTAAGTGCTAGATTCGCCAATCTTCTGAAGAAAGCGCGCTATGACGCTAATATTATCGCGCCACAGGTTAGCGTTCGCCAGTGAAAGGATAAAATGTGGAATTAGTGAGTGATGTGTTGTAATTTCAAGATTGTCCAACGATTACTTTTTCATCCCCCCGAATAAGTGTCTATTTTTGCAAATGCAGCTGATAGTGAGTAAGAATGGAATTATAAACAGAAGCGGGCTGGTTCGAAAATATAAGAAATTCCAGGGCTAAGTAGCAACCGGGAACGATTGTTTTTGAAACCGCAGTGGCCGCATCTGCAAACAATCGACAAACCCCTAACCCTCCCCGGGGAAGGCCATGCCGGTTCATTTTGGCTCTCGTAGTCGTCTTTGTCAATTTAAAGTAGGTAGTAAATATTGTGGATACGGTAACACGAGGCTCAAATGTTGACACTCCGCTATTGCATGAAAATGTTGCTTGAAACCATAAGGCATCCCTTCACTTATTGTAGCCAGGTCCGGGTGGGCCCCTTATAACTTCACCCCTCCCCCCCATGCTGCCTATTCTTTACTACGTTTATCCAGCATATTATTCATGCACAAGTTAGTACATTCTTCTCTTAGCTAAAGGAATAAAGCCGGTCTTTTACACAGAAAAAACAAGTATACCGTAATTAGATTAAGAATTAAACCAAGTGGAAAAACATGAAGAAATGCCAAAGATGCAAAAGAAAACAACTAGAAATAGAATAACATAGTTGTAAGAGTTTTTAAGGTTTTCTATATTGGAATAGTGATTTTACTTCTACGAGACGGTTGCATTACACAACATTGGTGTGCATGTGGGTTTTAGCCTAGTGGTTACAGCATGATCTATGAATCCTCGAGGATTTAATCCTTTGGTTCGGTTTGTTCGTAGCTGCAAAAGGCTTGGAAAACCAGCAGCTTACTTATCCTATTAGCAAACCCTTTTTAGAACTCCATTCCTCACTTCAAGAACTCGACGTATCTCCGTTGCTGAAGACACCAAGAGAGTGTTACAGACTTATTGTTAGCTAATACTACTTTTTTGCCTAATACTAATACAAAACTATGAATGAAGAATATTTCTTGTTTAGCTCATTTTCAAAGTAATGTTTCGCAACATTTAATAAGATTTAATAAGATCAGCGCAAATGAAATACACAAAAAAATGTGATCTTCGATTCTGACAATAAATATTATTATTATTATTAATAAGATCTTTAATAACTATTCTTTTAGTATTTTTGGCTTCCTAAAGCAATAACTCTGTATTTAACTATAATTGCATTCTCAAAATAGATAGTTTATTATGATACATTCTTACTAAAAGTGATTATTCAATATTACAACACAATAGATCAGAAAACAAATTTTAACTGAAAAACAGTTCCCGGTTGAAATTGAAAAATAACAAACTATTATTGTAAAAAAGTCTTTACACTATTAGTTTGTTATTTGTTGATTTTCTTTTAGTACAAGACCATACTAAATCAATTATAGATCATATTAGGTTACTTAATAATAATGAATCACTTCCTTAACTATAATTACAGTACAATTATAAATTACTTTAGGTAACTGCAAAATCACGAGATTTCAATTATGCCCAGATTTAAAAGACCAACAGTTCAAAAAAACGAAAGTTCGAAAAGGTCGAAGTACATAAAAATTACAAATTAAGCTTAAAATAGAGAAGTTCGGCAAAAACGGTAAAACTTAATGCAAGGTATAGTCGGATTCAAGAGTATTACGGCCGTGTTAATAGGCAGGAGTGTTGCAATATTTTGTCTGAGTAAGGCAGTGAAAAAGCAAGTTTGAGAAATATTCCAAATTTAGAGGTGAACTTATAATCTGCTAGTCTGTATCAATAGCTAGGTGTAAAGTGCTGTATCCTGGAGTGACGCGATATTGGATTAATATGAATGCACTTTTTAGGAAAAGGCACCTATACCACCTATTTTCGACTCATTTTTATTTACCACCAGAATACTGCGCTATACACCTAACTTTCGCTACAGACTATAGTTAGCAATAAGTTTAGTTAGATTAATTATCTACTAACCGCTTGTAAAATTGTTATAATAAAAATGTAGTTAATAAGAAGATATATAATAAAAGTAGTTGCTCTATACTGTTTATAAAGGACCTACCGTAGCGCCGGCAACTTCAAGATAGAGCAGCAGAGTTAGAATAGAACGCATTGTGCCTACAAGGCTAATATAAAGGACTGTCTGTCTATCAGTCATTTCAAGGACTGGGCTGGACTTTTCAATTAGTCCTTTAAAAAGAAGACGATGCTGCAAGGCGGGAAATACTAATGCTACCATCTCTGTTAGCTTAGATATCTTAAGAGAAGATCTCTATCAGAAAGGAAATAAACACGTCATGCCGAGGTGAAGGCGCCATTGGAGTGGAAAGAATCACATTTACCTGTATAGGAGATATTACACAGTTGTATTATTGTATTATTCAGATAATTTTATTAAACGCAACTATGTATTCTCGAATACAGGGCTCATTACGTTGGTAAAATAAGGTTCGACGGTGCACCGTAGCGTCTAGCTTCGGTTCTCAGATACAAATTGTTCGGTCTCAAATATTAGACTGAACACAAAGTAAATATCTGTGTACTGGTGATGTAAAATATCTTCCGTCTAATCTTCGGTGGTCGAAAAAAGATAACCTACGACATATAATAGCCCATTTACTTACTGTTAGTGTGGCTTAAAAAGTTCTGTTTTTATCGGCTCTGTTTACGGTAGCCCCGTCTATTTGACTGAGTTGTGGAATGGAATTCTCCCTCCGAATCCATCCGGGCTTCCTTCTCAGAAAGGCACAGTGGTATTCTGTGATCTCTTGTATTCTTGTTATCCAACCCTTTATAAGGGGTGGATTCTACTAATAAAGGATTTACTCCTATTCCCCCTACTATGTTCGAAACTACTATTCAAGTGGCGATCAGGATGAGATACTTTCTAATCTTCTCTGGATAGAATACTAGGTGATGAATGTATGTATCACCACAGTAACTACTATATATCTTCATTGTATTCCAACACATATGTCGATTATGTTGATAACCGTATTTAATAGACAGCTCAAGTGAATATAACGCATTTATAGGTATCATTCAATACCTATAAACATAATAAATAGTAGTTATAGGTTCGTTTATAGGTATCTTCTGTTTTGGTCACATCAATAACGACTAATTAACTTTCATAATTACCTTTCAAGAACTTATGTGTAAATCTTTCTTGAGTTGCCTACCCAAAGAACATCTTCGGCCACAGGGTTTCGGCCATTCATTCCGGAATCTTCTGAGCAGAGACGGCTCATTTCTAACTCTCCGTCTTCGTCTTCGGGTGCACATGTAATCTTTCTTAAGTTGAGTCTCATAACATAAAATTGAAGCACAACTTTATTTCTACAAAATAAACATAACATTTTAATACAACTTATTTATTGATTATTGATTGATTGCAAACTGAATAAAGTGACTGTTGTCCACTACCATGCGGTGCCAGTAACGGTGCTACGCTGAAATTATAAAAAATAACAAATTATGGAAAGACCTGATGCGAAAACCGTGCTTTTTAAATAATAAAGTTATTTCTTTTAGGAAACATCTTCAGGTTAGAAAACCATTTAAAGACTTTCATTGGCTGTGATCAAGCACATAAATACTGTGGTGTTTCCCGAAGTTAACCTAATTTGGTGCAAAATAAAAAGATTTAAAACGCAAGCAGGCTATGGGATATGTGTATATTTCATTTTACAAACTAGATAATGTGAATGGTATGATATAATAAGTATAATACTATTTCTTTTTGGAAAATCCTTTAAAAACTATAAAACACCCGATTGGAATGAGTTTTATTTATAATTTTCAATTTTCGGGCTGTGGGTGACGAACCGTCCTTGAGACCATCGAAACATCGGAAGCAACTGTAATTTTGTTAGCAAAACAGAAACAGGGTAGAATCTTAGCAGTAATCCTCCATATTCCTTGTTTAATATCTCTGTGTGCCATGGCGAATATAAATGCATGTGAAAGGCCAGAAAGAGTGGCACAAGTACCGACAAAGAACGAAACCTCGTCTAGGATCTAAAAGAATGTACTTGTATACAGTCGGATTGAAGACCTAAAGTGTATAGCGCCGGTCTCATTCTATGCGCGGTATTGCAAAAATGTATTCTTAAATCAACAACCATTTGCAACATCGCACATCGCTTAGGCCGGCACCTTACGTACGTCGGAGCATGTGATATGCAATTTGAGACTGCATTATCTACAATCCGACAGTGTGCATGCGGTGTTACTTTAACCCTTTGCCGGAACTTTTGTAAACCTAATCGTTTATAACACTTTCTTATTACTATTTTAACTTATATTAGACTTGTCCAGTCTTATAGACTTCATATTTCCCGATTTTGTTTTGTATCCGGGGTATTGAATACTATGAAATGAGGGAATATGGATTTTATTCGAATTCCTATGCTTAATATTTGAATTCGTAATTATGGTTCTTGCTGTTGGCTAAAATATGTCCTAATATATTTTAAACAACATCATAGTCATTGATATCAAAGCGGCGCCAGTCCGAGCCCCTTGGCTGTGTCAAGAGTCGAGGTATTGAGCTTGTTTGAAAGCCAAACTATCTCCATTCTCTTTTGTTTTTCTAATATCAATATATTCGGGCCTTTAAAGCCCGGGACAAATCTATACAGCGCCGCGCAGCCTTGAAACTTATTACATGTAAAACCCAAATATATTTCTATTTCATTTCTTACCGGAATTTCCACAATAGTTCCGACACCATTTAAACAACCAGGTACAACACCAATAAGAGCAGAAACTAACAGAATATAAATGGCAACTCGATTAGCCTATAATTTATATTTATAGCAAAAAACAATATGTTTTCTAATGGGAAAGGGCCAGTCGGGCGGGTCCCTTGAATTCCTGTCAGGAGGGGTGGATTTTCTTGTTAATTACTAATTAAAGGCTAAACAGAATCAAAACAGAACAACTACAACAGATTGAAATATTTGTATACTAGTCGCCGAGTCTATTTTTGTCATATATGTTTGGGTTATTTTTTCTGTAACCCTTTAGTACCGTTCATTTAGAATATCTTATTATTATACATTTCCCCAATAGGCTAAAAGATTCCTAACAACATCATGATCATTGTTCTTTTCCTATTTTCTGCATTCATTTTGCGGATTAAATTCCCGTAATAGGCGCGGCGCTGCCCCCTGCACATATCCTTTTTTGCAAAAAATGAATTTGATAAATTCGTCGTTTGTCTTGTTAATTTGGCGTTAGCCTAAGCTGCTGGGAAATCCTGATGACTTAGCTAAAGCGGTGTATTCGGGATGGGTTTTATTGGCGAGAGAGATCAGCCCGTATGATAAAGAAGAGAAGAGGTGCAGAAACAGTTAATGCTATTAGCAATACGCCGATATTGTTTTTCAGTTTGCAGACAAAACGCCGCTTATTTTGTGATTTCGAGGGTTCGAGAAAAGTTTTGCAGATATTTAAAGGGGGCTTTGAAACCTGGGCAGGCCCGAAATGTTGAGCAATTTAAATGACTGATCAGAGGTCGTATTCTTCTACAGGGGAACGGGAACGATCAATCCAGGCGGGAATAAATATTGTTCTCGTTAACTAGCAACAGGAACGGAATTACCAATGTGCGGGAACGTTGGCGAACACCATTTGACCGAGACCGTTCGGGGAACTAATTTTTGTTCCTGCGAAGGGTCGTTCCCGTGGCGGAACGTTGGTGAACCTTTTTTGAATAACTAATTTTTGGTCGGACCCAATTTCTCGTGACATTCGAATAATTTTTATGGACTTAAAACAATTAGTCATCTAAAGTTAGGTCATCATCTCCTCAATTTAGAGTGTTTTTGATCCAGCTTGTTCAATAATACAATCTTTTCGAATATATCTATATTTCTTTCCAGGGGTCGAGTTTTGGTGTATTCGTCCCGGACAGGGCTGTCCGTGACCATACCTGTTTTTCTTTCTATGTTTATATTTCTATTTAAAACTTACACTTCTATCTATTTTCCCCTTGTTCTGACGTTCAATTTCCTTTCTAACGGCCTTATAGTTAGAAGTCCTTACTAAACAATAGACAATAACCACAGTTAGAATACAAGAGAAGAGGTTCATAAACATGTTAGAAAGACCCCAATATGCACGGAAAACCTGTAAGGAAAAGGATTTATCTTATCAATATGTTAAACTTATATTTATATTTTATATATTTCACACATATATATATAGTCTGTATAAAGAGCAATGTTTCCAGTAGTGAAGTATACTAGGGAGCAGCGAAGATATATAACAATTAATCTATTTTGTAAGAATTGATTTTCATTCCTTTTCATATATTATCCTTGTTTCCTATGATAATAGGCTAGAAACCTATACCTCGGTACAAACTATATTTTTTAAAATGTTCATCGCCTTTTTCTTCGAACGGACAAAAACCTCTTGACTTTTAGAGATCTTATGAAATGTTTTCAAAACCAGCTATATGTTGAATTTTAGTTGAAATTCGTGAAAGAAAAAAACTAATCGCACTGAAAATCTCACAATGTGGGAGTTACGTCGGTTTTTACCTCGCAAACCCCGTAAGGTTGTATTTGATTATAATTTAGAACATTTTCTGACGTGTGGCCTTATATAGCTGCCCGTGGGCGATCTCCTTGCGGCGCAGTCCATGGGCGCCGGCGTCCTGGTCCGGGCCGACTTTCGAAAAAAAAAGGGCCCACTAGCCTCACATCTATGGTTATTAAAAACAGAAACCGGGAAAGCTATATGTATCTCGGCTGTTGTGGAATTTTGAATAGATTTACATTTTTCTTGTTGAAGGTAACCTCAAAATACTGTGAAACTACCTTTCCCGTATTCTATTCTTCCATTATATTATTTTATTAATTAAAATAACATAACTTACCGTATTTGTAAAACAACCAAATGATGAACATTCGGGCACCTCATGTATTTCTACTGTTAGCTGTAGAATAAGCCAGTCAATAAACGCTAAGAATATGGCGATAAAGAAACCGAAAATTAGCGGCCTGAAATGAATATGTTAATTTCTGTAACATTTAATTGTTCTTCTTCAAACGTATGAAGCGTACCCCATGGTCCCCGTAGGTGTGGGCAGACCTATCAGAGCCGGAAATCGTTTTTTGAATTTTGTTTTTCCGCAATCACGGGCCCGGCCCGGCCCATTTGAGAGGTCTGGGTGTGGGCAAAATTTAATTGGTTCTGTCGATTGGAAAGGGATAGCCCTTTTTCCGGGCCCACTGTTTAGATTTGAGACCATCACCGGAGACAATTTGAACTCAAAAGATTCGCTTAGGCATTTAGCAGTGGCATTGTACTTGTAATTTTTAGGCTCTATTTAACATAACTTTCTTATAAAAATGTTAATTTCTCGATTAATTATAGTTCATTACAAAAGAAGACTGCAGTGAGCGGTGTTGTTTGAGGTTCAAACATCGCTCGTTCTGTGGCAAAAATAAACTTCCATTAAATGGTTCGATGAGCAATTTCTTGTTTGTTGTCCGAAAATTATTATTGTACTAGTTCAATTCTGTATTATATCCAGAAAAGACAAATACGCAATTGCGGAAGCCTATGTATACCACCGCGCTGTGAGGTCTTTTGCTTGTTATAGACTATAGTTCAATGTAATTTCTGTTCAGTTTAATGTTATCAAATGTTTTCCATTTCTCACCATCTTTTCTTAATTCTATAATAATAAGTAGGACAATACAATGCAACAACTCTATCTACAGCTATAAATGTAGTTACAGTACATCCACTCTTCATTAGAGCTGCAGAAGGACCACCCAATCGGAATACAAAGGCAGCATCGTAGTTAAAGGGGGTGCCTGAAAGAAGGATAAATATTTTAAGAGAGAACAACTGGAGTGGCGTTTTACATTGGTGGATTGTTATATTTAACCCGGGCCACATCTCATCCAGCCAGGCCTCGGCAGCTAGTTTCCACACCACACTTTTTTACGACCCCCTCCTACTATGTAGTGTTAAAAAAACGGCCATATATACTTGAACCTTACAACTGCTCCATAATTTTAAAATATGGAATGAATTAACCTATTTTTTTCAAAGTTAGTAGAAAAAACGACCCTGTTCCTTATTTTTTTTTGCCAGGTGACACTAACTGCCGAGGCCTGCATCCAGCCAGGTTGGTAGGAATAGATCTCACCCAAAGACTGAATATGAAAAAGGTGCCTTTGTTGCTAAAGATTCCGGAATGAATCGCCAAAACTCTGTCTCTACTAATAATCAGGTGAATTCACTAATCCTGGATTCGTGATATTCATCATTAAAATGCAATTTATACAATATTCCCTTACTCTAGAATACTCACAACTTTGCATACTTTTTAATTTCTGGTCACTAATAAAAATAATTTTGTATTTATAAACAAATCGCATTTTGTTCCCGAGTAATAACCATAAATTAACGTAGAACACCAATATCGTGCAGCGCACGTTATCTTTCATTTTTGTTCGCTGCGCCGCTAATTTTCTTAATTATTGCTTCCGTGTTTGCGTATTTATTTATTATTTGTGGTTGCGGGCGAAGACATAAATCATTAGATTTGCGTACTAAGCTTCGCCACAGATTGATGACTCATTTTAGTAAAACTTAAATAGTTCCTTAATTGAATTAAGGTAAGATGAAATCCGCCGTGATCTGAGGGTGTGGGTTTGACTCCCAAAAACTGCAAAAGGCTTGCGAAACCAGCAGCTTACCTCTCCCATGTTCCATACTTCTGGCGACTGAATGATAAAAAGAGCCGTCTAGGCTGAGAATATTTCAGAATGAATGGGCGAAACCTTGCCTCAAGGATGTCATATTTTTTTGGTTCCCTGTAGCTCGTGGATATCGTAAACCCTGGCCATATGAAAACTATTCAAAGAACCATTCTTAATTTTATTTTTAGATGTTCTTTTAAGCATTAAACTATAATTTCATTTATAACTACGTACATAATCATATTATTTTATAATTTATGATACTTTGGTACAGCTGGTTGGAAATTGCGAGCAAAACTCAGAGAGCTAATCAGACTCATTAGAAAATATGTACTTTGTCCTTTCTGAGGAAAGGTTAGTAACTAATATATTAAATAAATAAGCATAGATTAGGTTAGGACAATTAGTCGGAATATTCCGTTTGTTGAATATAAAATTGTTAGTTACTGCTTTGCTCAATAGCTATGTTATGCAAAGAGAATACTAAAAATGAGCTAGTTTATGGGACTTCAAGAAATGTTGCTTCGAGTGAAGGTATTTAAAATACTTTAGCTCATTATGAAGTTTTAAACATCAGGTCTAGTACAAAGTATGATGAAAGTATGAGTGTTATTTTTAAGAATATGAAATCGAATTACCATCAAATACGTCTTATGTAACGTTGAAATAATTAAAATCCTTTTGAAATGTTACTCTTCCATCACTGTATAACACAAATTAAGTTGTTTTAAAACCAAATAAGAGTGACTAAGCCAAGGGCTGCGCAAGAACAGGCCGAACCGTTGAAATTTTATATGATGTGCCTTGGCTTGGCCAGAGACGCAACTTCCAAAACTCCATGTATTAACAGCTTTTTGAAAGCACACTATGCTTCCGCAGTACATTCGGGATTTTCCGGTCCGTGCCTTGCCTAACAACTTTCATAAAATATGGGCCCGGGCCGGACTGGACCTTGTGTTGCACATCCCTGACTAATTCTGTTTGAACGTCTTCTTACCATCAGGTTTCCAATTGATAATAAGATATAGAAGCAAAGGAAACTGTAGTAGAGCATAGATAAAATCAATAAAAGCCAATGAAACAAGCAGGATCAGACTATCGTTGCATCTGAAATATATCATATAGACTATATCAATGGTTTGAAAGATTTGCCATGGATTCAATCGTTATCTTTGAAAAATCAATGAGCCTCAATCAGTATAATGTCACCATTTAATCTATGATCATTATAACATTATCCTTATTATACAAACCTTAATCTTCTATGCCAGCCCCATGCGAGTAGAACGGCAAAATTAGCCAGAATCTGCATTGAAATAACGAAAAGAAGGAAAATATCGACAATAAGAATAATATTATGAGTAATCATCTTAACAAAAAGATCTGCAAAAAGAAATTGTAAGATATGGAAGAAAAGTTGTACAAATAAATGTATAAAGAAAAAAAATAATGGTGTAATTCTCTTTGAATCAACCGGGCCAACAGAGGGCGTATTAACAAATATTCCTGCTATTTCAACATTCCGTTTGCGGAAACGGTATTTGTTCCTTTGGCTAGGTTACATCAACTATTGAAGGTTACTACGGGAATGTGGGTGAAGATGACAGCAGATGCGATATACAACAAAACTAATTTATGAAAAAAGAAAAGTTTCAAAACCTACGGGTATACATAATGGAATTAAGGTTTGCAAATGGTTGGTATCCAAATTTTAGTTAGTTTATGGAATTCAAATGTTTAACTGGTAAGCTCATTTGATGTTGGACCTTCACAAAATGGACTATTTTTACAAATGACTAATCCGTAGAAATATTTTGCATTATTCATAAAATCAGTGTTAAAAAGCTATTTGAATTATCAAGTCTCTAAGAATATGATCTCTTCGTTTACTTTGAATAGCGTTAATTAATGACTAAGAAGATAACCTTGTACAGGGTTCTAACATCTATTTTTATAGGAAGAAATCAAGAGATGAATTAAACTTATAATTATACTTATATACATATATATTATGCTAAATGTAGTAGTTTGTAGTTTAGAAGTTCCTGTATATATAAACAGGAAGTTGGGTAACCACCTGGACTCCGTGCACTAATAAAGTTTCAAATAGTTTCATAGAAGTTATTTTAGTTCGAACTTATCAAGGATTCAAGTGAAATCAACCCACAAACTCAGATTTAACTGTCGGAAGTAAGATATTTGTAATGAATAACGTTAGGCCTTAACGGCAATGGAGTACAAATTTGTCTCGACATTTTTGTAATTTAGGGAACAATGTCCTTTTTGCTAAAATCCCTGCGAAATTTGTATGATTTGGCGGTTTGTATCTTCAGCTATTCCGGTAGAAGTTGATCTTAAATTTAGAAGCTACCTTTTTAGAAATGTCCCTATAAACCATATAATGATAAGGTATTGCTCGACAAACTTGACATTATAGAATATATTATTAAGTAAATTCTTAGAAGAAGAAATTTTGGAACTTTTGTGAAGACGTAATTGATGTTTAATAACTGTGTATATCTGCTGGTACTGTGGTTAAAAAAGTGTTTCTATCAAATTTTAACAGTAAAAATCTATTTTAATACATCCAAATACGCTATAACTTCGTGTTTTTGGTAAAACTATAATAAAATGTTGTTTTGCAAATAGAAACTACGGTATGCTCGTTAGAGATCGAATTAAAAAAATTAGGTTTGAGTACACATGGAAACAAAGAAAGTGTTTTACGTAAACAATTAAGGATTTGAGAAGTTCCGCATTATTGTTATTCAGAGTAAAAAAGGCCTCGTATTCTGCGTATATCAGTGTTTTTATGTGAAACTTGCGTATTTGGAAAACCGTAACAGCAAAAAACCAAACCGACCAATAGCGCCCAAAATTTTTTTTTCATCGGTCAGGCAGGAAGATCGGAACTCAGGAACCGACTGAGCAAGAATATTTGCGGTATCGGGTCTCCACAGATTTCAGTATGGTGTATTAGAACGTTGAAAAAGTTAAATGCCAGAAGAGAGAACTGTATTGGAGAGGTTAGGACTCCCACAAAATTGTACTGGCAAAAACGGATCATTTTTAAGGCGATTTTAAAAAGTTATCAGATCCAAAGAGTTTTATTTTCGATGTTCAGTTTTCTGTAGTGTTAAGGGTAAACAGCGGCTTCTAACACTCTGCTCCGCACGGTTAGTTCTCGATAATGACGAAGCTAACCCAGTTTATAGTCGACCGATGAATCGTTTGCAGAGGTGTACTGTAGAAATTAGAAGGAGCGCTGAAATTGAAAGAAAATGTACAAGCAACTGATATAATTGTGTGCTCGCCTTATAATGAATAGACCTTTAAACTACATGCGATTTGTCCGTAGACTATACATCTCTATAAGTAACTACGTACTAGAGTTGGGCGTTTGGGCTCGTTTTCGAAAAACGAGCGTTCAAAGTTTTTTACTTTCAAGCTCATAACTTTTGAAGTAGTGCTCAAACCAGGCTAAATCTTTCTGACTATATAGAATATATATAACTACATATACTTTCCAAACATTTGCTTGATACATCCAGTATAACGTTAGTTATTCACTAAAGCTCGAAAAAGCTTGAGCTTTTTCAAAAACCGAGCTTTTCGAGCTTTAATGAATAACTAACGTTCTAATGAATGTATCAAGCCAATTTTTAGATATTATATGCATTAATACATGTTGTATAGTGTCAGAAAGATTCAGCTCAATCTGAACTCTGTAAGAACAGTTATTCACTAACTCTCAAAAAAGGTCGTTTTTGGAAAGGAGCCCAAACGCCCAACTCTAAGGTACGTTCCTAAGTGAACATTCCTATCCTAATAACAGTTATTTTGACTCACCGCCCAGTTACCAGAACTTCGCGCTATTTCATCTAATTTTCTACATAAACTAAATTAAACTGGAAAATAAATTAAATTCATTTTGTTAATTTTCTCAGCAATGCCAAGCGAAACGATTAAATTTGACGGATTATTAATTTTGAGCGAAATGCGAAATGCTATGAAGAAAACGTCAAAAACGTGTAGTTGGGAGGCATAAATTAGAGATTTGTTTATGGAAAAATATGACTAATTATGTTTTTAGAAGTAAATAGTTCTTAGATAGAAAGGTACTGATGCCTAAATTGCAAAAACTTTTATATTTGGAGGGAAGACGAGGGATTTAAAGATTTATATCAAACAATGTCAGTTAAAAAACCAGGTTACCAAAGTCCTTAAACAACATAGGCACCGTACGCCTACATACATATAGGTCGAACCTCGATTTACCCCGATTTTATCGCTCTTTTCCGGTAATGAAGCAATAATATACCAATCCTAAGCAGTTTAACTAATATTTCATGATACCTCGCTAGTAGCATTTCTATAGTAGATTACTGTAGATTTGTTAATAAACAGTTCAAAAGACAAGCTATAAAAAAACCGATTTTGTGTATAACACCTGTAAACAACGGTTGAACATTACCAAAATAGAACTCCATAAAATTGTTATTAAGATAATGCTATAATATAATTGTAATCAGATTGTTATTCTCTAGTTTCATAGTAACTAATATTCCAAAACCGAAGCAACAAAAACCGAATGTTTCCAGTGAATGAGCAATTTGAATTTGGCAAAATATAATGTTTGAGGATCACGAGATAAACGAATATTCGTTTTTCAAACTGTACATAATATAACCAATACCCATATTTGTTTGTACTTCAAAAACATTTGTTCTAGATAAAAATAAAAGTCGGTTCTTGAACTAAGACAGGTGAATATAATACAAAACAATCAATGTTCCTTTACTTATTAAGTACTAGTCTTATACTATCCGTATTTATGGATAAATAATTAGCAGCATCTTATTAATAACTAGAAAGCGCGGTACGAAGCTGTAACTAGACACTAGACATGGGGTATGATTCTGAATTTCAATGTCAACTGCAAACAGTGTTTTATTGTATTAGGAGAAAGAATTCGCTGCTATATACTCAAGACTAAAGATGCCGTGTCTTCTGCGTATTTTTCATGTGAATCTTGCGTATTTAGCACAATTTGAAGAGAAAAGTGTGACGAGACGGACCTTTAACTTTTTAACACCGCCTCTAATACTTTTGAGTTGGGCCATAAGAAGATCTCTTTTGATTTGCACAAATGTTGAACTCTAAGGAATGTAAGTCATGATTTTTACCATTATAAATAAAGAAAATTGGTTATCATCACCCCGAAAACATATAGTCTTACAGGAAACTCAGGCCCCATAAGCTAATTCAATATGATAAATTAACTTATTTTTCTTTGATTCTATTTTTTAGATTATTACTAAATATAAAAGTTGAAAATAGTTTTTAAAATTAGTTATTTTAGCAATTTTAACTATAATATATAAGTCTAAATTCTTATGGGATAAATCTAGTGCAGCTGTAGAAGGCGTGTGAACGAACAATTATGAAATATAGCAACAAAATGGTTGTTAAAATAGTCTTAGTATTATATAATGGGTATCAAGTGTAAGGTTACCAGTGTAGTACCCTCGGAGACGCGGTTGTTAGGTTATTCATTTTACATAAAACCAGACACAGTTATTTTGAGTACGAAGACGTTAGAACAGGGATCCATAGGAAGTGGAACTGCATATCACATCACAAAGGGAGGCGGCGAATCAGAACAAATTTCAAAAATTCTTTCTTCCGGGGGATTCAAACCATCGACCTCTAGCTTATGAGACGAAGCTTCTAACAACTGGGCCACCAACTGGGCGGTGTTATAAAAACGAATGGAAGATTCTTATATTTTAGAATAAGTCATTGACAACTTTAGAATGAACAATATATGTACAATTGGTATAAACTAACTCTATTTATAATAAGGTTAGGAGTACTTAAATAACTTATAATAAGTATGCCTAAAAATATTATGTGAATGCTGTACTTCCTTGGCCATTCTTATCACGGGTTTGCATAATGCACCTGTCCACTAAATAAATCAAAAGAACAAAATTGTTACTTGAATTGTACATAAATTATCATAAATGCCGCAAATATCCTAGCGCAATGTTTAGAGCAGCGGTCTCTGAATCCGCGAGGATCTGAGGCTGTGGGTCCGACTACCCGTAGCTGCAGAAGGCTTGGAAAATCAGAAGCTTACTTATCCCCATGTTTCGTGCCTCTAAATTGGCTGTGAAGATTCTGGATTGAATAAACGTAACCCTGCGTCGAAGATTACAGGAATAGAAATAACTTTGAAATATTTGTATCATAAATGGAAATATTTCTTAGTTTTTAAATAAGAGAAGAGTTTACTTAGAATGAAACCGGTGTTAACAAACACTAGAATATCAAACCCGTAGTGCAGTAGGGCTACCTGACTTCAGAATAAGTTAACTGGAAATGATTCTTCTTGCCAGCTTTTATATATTAAATTTAAGTAGAATTCTCAGGATGTATCCCACTACCAAATAGCTACGTGCAAAATAAAAAGTTATTTAGAAATATGAAAATGCTATACTTGCTGAGTGTGGTCGTGTGAAGACGTCGGAAATATCAAAATATAACTAATTTGCGTAGCTGAGATGCTAGAAACTTCGAAATGGTAGATTCAAGGAATATACCGATGCTCCACATAGTTTTATGTAAGGCCGCGGGCGCACAGCTTATAACCACTGTCAACCACTCCTCTAATAAATGACTTATAAGCAAATAAATCTTAAACTTAATTGCTGAATCTTGTGTTTTATTCTTTGTTGTTAACTATATATCCACAATCTTCTCTTAAAAATGCATAATTTGCGTGTAAATCAAATATAAAATGATTCAATTGATATATTGAAAGCTTCGCACTCAAAGACAGCAAAGCTCACGACACAGTGACGGAGCTAACAAGGATTGAAAGTCCACTCTGAAGTAAAACTAGAGAATTAAACAGTTTATAAAAGAGTTACTGGAAACGGTTTTTGATTCGGTGGGAAAAAGAATTGTAGCCAAGAAGTGGAGCTAATGTAGTTTATCAAACTTTACAAACTAAATATAGTATCCAGTTTCATTTTTATATAATCACAATTTAAAAAAGTATTTATTCCTCCTGTAATTAATCGTATAGCAATAATATTAGACTTACATTGCGGAATTTCTGAGCAGAGTTGGCTACTTTCTCACATTCAGTATACCGAAATATAAATAAACAAACTAAGACTATGTAACTTCCATAGTAAACTTCATCATTCGAGTATTTAATGTGTTTTCAGAGATTGATGTTCTAACTAATAGGCTGAAGCAAGCACAAGGTAATTACTTTATCCAAATGAAATTTATCTCAGTTACCTTTAGGTCTTATTGAATCCCATGAATCATACGTAACACCGTTGTCTTTTATGAAGAGAGTAGCAAAATCTGTAGTTTGTTCCGAAATCTTCAAGGAATTTCTTTTTTGCAAGGAGACTATAAGGTTCAAGAAAGAAACATTAAATGCACTTCTTACGTAAATGGTATGGGAAAATCCAGTAAACGTAATTTGTCCACTAGGAAATTAAATGAATAAGAATTTTTAATACAAATAAGAACAGTAGTTTTAAGGTTCGCGTAGGTAGGAGTTGTACTATAAGGCTACAAGGATTAGAGCAAACTTCTTTATAGAAGCGCGGACACCAAAGGGACATAGACTGGAAATCTAAAGGGTTGTTGTTCGCATTCCAACAGAACAGATATAGTCAGATTCAAAACAATAAGGCCCTGTAATATGCGTATTTCGTTATTTTTAACGCTGCGCCTGCTGGCATTCTAAGGGCGCGATATCAGCAGATTGTAAACTTGCTCTCACACTACCTGACTCATACTAAATATTGCAATACTACTGCAACCCAATTTGTATTATCACGGCCTTATCACTTTTGAATTCGACTATACGTTAGTTAGTTAGTTAATGGTTAAATAGTAGAAATATTATGTTTAATGAATAGTTAATTAAATAATATAACTTTAACTACAAACTATTCGTTCGTAGTTAAAAACAACTAGGAACCATGGTATTCATTGGTCAGGGAGGGCAATCTAGTTAAAACTACAAAAAGTCTAGCGAAAATGATATTTTTTATAAAAAAAACTTGACTACCGGTTAAAAAGATTGAATGCTTTTTCATTGGTTGAGATTGTGTATGTTTTTAGCTCAGTTCAAAGAAAATGTATTTCTAATTTGATCTTCGAGCTGACCAACTGAAAACTAACTTTTTTGAAAATTTCCGCTGAAAACTGTGAAACAGACTAGGGCCGGCCGGGCCCGACATTTTGGGAAACGGGCCTTCCCGGGCCGGTCCGGCCGGCCTTTTCCCAGCACTGGAGCTGACTCATAAAGATCTCTTGATACACAACTGTTGTTTACTGGTCATTTAGGGTTAAGGTATAATTACACAAAAGTAATATGTTATTATCTTGCATTTCTTAATAGAGCTACTAAGTATCTTGTGACTTCCTCATAATTGTTGAAGTTTGCATAACTACACTCTTCTTTTGGAAAACTAAAATTCAAAGAACGGGATGGTCTTAAACCAGATTCAATTTGTCCAATTGTAAGTAAGCTGCTGGTTTCCCAAGCCTCCTACAGCTACGGGGAGTCGAATCCACATGCTCAGATCCATATGAATTGGAGGCCGCAGCTCTAACAAATAGGCTAAACCACTTTCGTGCTATCCAGGATATTGATTAAAGTGAAAATTTGCAAATTGTTATTCATTTACATTTAATAAACATAATAAAACACCAGTATAATAGCATAGATTACAAAAATCGATAATATTCCCGCAGATCCGCTGGAGTTTCCATCCCACAGCCATTTCTCCCCATTGTTTTCTATCATTGGCTTATTAAGAGGGGGCGTGGCTTCGGTGTCGGTGTGTATCGGATGCAAAGTAAGCGGGGCTTCTGTGTCACCACGCGTCGATTGCAAATGGGGCGGAGTCTCAGTTGGAGGTTGAACATTAACAACAGCGTTAACCACAGGACGGACACTTTGAATAGGACGACGGGAGGATTTGGACTTGGCTCGACAGGGGGCTGAAATAAATAAGAATTTTGATTGTTTTCAGAGTTTTCCAGAAAATATTTTGGTTTCTGAAATAGTTATGTTTCTGAAATTTTTCTATGAAAAGCAGCGTTTTATTTGAAGGTTGTTTCATTGCTTTTGAGTCGAACCATGTTGCATTGCTATATCAGTAGCGGTATGCGCGTAACTGTGGGTGCGCTATGAGGTCACCAATGGCTGGAAAGGGTACGAAGTGGTATGCAGGAAGCGTGGAACAGGCACGTAGTTTCGTGCATACCGCTACAGGTTACCAAACTAGTTTCGCCCAGGGCTGGGAAAAGGCCGGGCGGGCCGGCTTGTTTCTCAAATTCTAGGCCCTGGTTTCGCCTAAACTCAGCAACTTTGTTCTGGTAAACCCATGCCAAGCCAGGGTTCAAATGGTTTAGAGACCTGGCCTTTTCTAAGATTTAGTCATTTGAATCCAGTTTGGCAACCCCGTATTGTGCAAACAATTAAATTGACTTATTTATTATTTTTCTATATTCAAACTGTAATTTGCTCACCAGTTTCCTCTAAGACAAGTGTTTTATCTTTGTTAGCAGAGAAATTGAATTGTCTAGAACAATAAGATCCTGTTGAAGAAAGAAAGAAACGACCCGATTGGAATTGACTGACCTTAAGAAAAAAGAATTATGTAGTTTTCAAGAGTTTGGTTTGATAACTGATAAAATCTTTAAAGGATAACATACATCGTTACGGAATGATCAAAACAGTTATACGGAAAATTTAACTGTGGAAGTATTCACCAACGTTTCCTAAGGTTCGAAAGCCTTCAAAATTCGGTTCCTATGGACTAATTTTGTTCCATCAGCTCTGCGTACGAAAATGCCCGGAATTGAAAGTTGAGCACGGCCCGAGTCACTGGAATACTGTCACTGGACGAAGTCGCAAAGCTAACATTGGTATGCCCCAGACATATATCTCCCACACCCCAAATCCTAGCTTTGGCAGTGTTATTTGCGATTCCCAACTTCAAGGGTCAGTAAATCTTCCAAGAACAAATTAGAAGAGTTTAAAAATATATAATAATTCTTACAAAACAATTGTCTTCGTTGCCTTTCTTCGTGTACATAAATAGTGTCTGTTCATCTTTCCACGATGCTAAACAGTTATAAATTCTATCTAAAATATTATTATATTAATTAAATAAATAATAAACTAACTATCAAAAACAGTTCCTGTGATACAATGGTAGGCACTTATCCTCATAATATGGTTTCTATTACAATCTACAGTTACATTATAACAATCTTCGATTCGCAGGTCCTTAGGGGTACTGTACTTGCCGACTATACCACAGGGCTGCGTACTGTACTTTTTTATCACTGCGGTGGTCCAAGAAACGTTTTGGAATTCAGATTCGTCGCTGAAAAGGGATTTGGATTCACAATATGCAGATCATAATTGGTCGACCAGGGCTCATGAGTATGTAGTATTGTTCGAAAGTAAAAAAGCGCCTGCGTATCTTCTTCGGTTTTTTACACCGCATCGCCACGGTTTTATCTATTGCAAAGTTTAACCAGCAAGCTCGCTAGTTGCTGGCGCCGCACTGGCAAAACCGTATGATACAGACCTTGATTTCACTACGCGGCGTTATTAATATCGGTAATAGGTATATCAATAAAAATATGAGCCTATTAATTTGTTCGTCGTTCATAGATCCACGAATGGAGTAACATGCTATCAGTAGCATATAAAATTACTTGCTATTCCGTTAAATTAACTATTCTCTCGTTTATAAATAATAATCCACTTTTTCTTACCTGCAAAGTGTATAATTAGCCACTTCAAGTGGAGTAGATGTTTTAAATTCAATAAGACTTTCACTTCTAGCATTGAACCAAAGACAATGATAACCCATAGGTTCACCACTAAAATTAAATTAATAATTTAAGAATAACAGATAGAGTCAACAGCCTTATTAACGCGCTTCCTAAGGATGGGGTTTGATATATTCCACAACGAAAAGAAGACTGCAGTGCGCGGTGTTGTGTAAGTTTTGTAAAATCGCTCGTTCTATGGCAAAATTTGTAAACCATTGTATGCTTCGATGTGCAATTTTTTGTTTGAATTCAGAAAAATATTATTGTACTAGTTTTATTTTGTATCATATCCATAAAAAGACAAATACGCAATAACGGAAGCCCATGTATACCATTGCCCTCTGCGGTCTTTTGTTTGTTATAGACTATATCATATTAACTATTCTATATTTTCTTTATTTCTTACCATTTAGTCTCTGAATATACTAATATTCTATCATTATTAACATGTACACAATGTGATATAACTGGTACTCCTGCTGTTCCTTGTTGGGTATACTGTAGATAATTAGAAGAAACAGATAGACTGTTATAGGAGCCGCGAAGCCAATCTGGAAACTGACAGGGAGAGAAGGGACGCTCCATAGATCCTAGAAACGAATGGGATACGGTATAGTTTAATGATTTTTTGATCATTTGATTCAATAATAAGAAGTTCTGTAAATATTTACAATGCTCATATTCCAACAATTTTGGACTCGTATTTTTCTGATTAAGCCAACGCCACGATGTGCTTAAAATGATGTACTTTTAATCAAAAGGATCGCAATGTCTTTTCAATTGATTTAACGCTGCGCATAAAGGTAACCCATAAACCTTTAAAATACTCTAGTTTATTTTGAATACTATTTTATAAATAATTAAACCTACTCGATCTGAATGTATAAATCTCAAATGAATTATTAGGATTAAGTTGAGCACAAGAAGAATCATTAGATAAATGAACAAAAGAATCCTCACCACTAGAAGTTAATAACTGAAACATTTGTATTACATATTATATTTATATCTTGCCTACCCCGCATCTAAACTCTTCATTCTCTTCATTTTCAATAATCAAATGTCTTAGACCTGTGCGGCCATCTTGCCAAGAACCAATACAACGAAGAGACATTTATGAAAATACATAATGTATTTATTACATTTTATAGAGAATATTATAGTCTGTCTTCATATCTACAGTCTATCAGGGTTCTCAAAGTTGCCCGGCGGGCTCGGACAGGGACGACCATATTATTGAAAATACTCAAAAAAAAGTTTGACTCGTTTGAGAACTCCGCAGCCCTCAAGGGCGCTTCTGCGAGCAATCTCGAATTGAATGCGTTCTCTTCGAACGAGAGATTATTCGAAGGCTTCGCACAAGTGGCTTGCGGTCTGCATGACTGTATGTCTGTATACTTTTATTCACGTTGTGATCGAAATTTGTTGTTGTTGAGTTGTGCAGTTAACAATCAAAATCAACGTCATTTTTTGTTTTTTTTTGTTTCTTTACTTCTTTTAAATTAATACAGTTTACATATATTTAAAGTTTTTATTTTTAATATATTTGGGGTCACCTACCAAAATCGGGAAAGGAACAGTTTCTGAATGCAATCTTTATATCCGACGACTTTTCACAGTTATCACCCTTAAATAGTCTTTTGTGTAGAAATGTTTACAAACATACCGTACTACCAGACTCTATTTCGCAATGGAGCGAGGAATCTCTTAGTTTGTAACCGATGGAAAGACGACCATCAATGCCACAACTGGCATCAGCACCGTTAACTTCTAGAAAGTTATAGATCTTATAGTTTTATATTAATATTCTAAATTATTCTAGATTGATTTTGTTTCGAAATACTTCAACAAACAAAAGCTCTGAACAAATGTGTTGCCTTTATAGTCCGTATCAAAATCTAGAGCAGGTGGCCGTGGTAAAGAAGTGCCCGGGTGGATGCCCGCGCAGCTTTTGGCTTCCTGAGCAGTTGAGAATTGTTGCCTGGGCGGGCTAAAAACTGCCCCGGCACCCACCCGGGCGTTACTATACTACGGTCACTGGGGGAGTAGCGGTGTTAAATAAAATGAATAAAGTCGTCGATAGACTGGGAGCCTTTTCTTCGAAAGTACATTCTATAGTTTATTTGAATGGTTTAGTTAGCTTTTGATTCATGGTTCCGCCCTCCATTCCACGTTTCGATGGTAGTTTTCTTTTTTATTCGCCCATTTTATGAGCTTTCAATATTATTTTTGGGGACTACTGCAAATGTCAAAAACAGTGATATTTCAAGGGGATAAATAAATCTTCGACAGGTTGTGAAGTTCTTTTTTTCATTCTTATAAGATATGCTCACTAAATACAAGAACTCCGTCATTCAAAGTGACCAATTGCGAATCAAAACAGCTCATTCTTGCTTCTTGTTGGGTCTCGAAGCATATATCTTCTATAAGGATTACGGTATTTTAGGATAAGGAATTAAAGTATTTACCCTGTTGATGTGCTAATTGTACTACATTTGTGTCTAGCACAATAGGTGTTATGCAACGAAAACACACTGAACGACCCATACGTCTGCAAATAAAAATAAAACATATTTAAAGTTTTTTGTAAACATGGATGTATAGTGTGATTCAAGATGAATAATGGAGTGTTACTTGCGTATTGTAAGGAAATTTTGCCTATATTTTCGGTTTTTGAATACTTTCGGAGCCATTTTCAATGAGATTCATTTTTTAACACTTCATTATTACTCTAGAATCAGACTTTATTTACTGAGATTTGGTAAGTTCGAAATGTTTTTTGGGAACTATTGAAAAAGAACTATATATTTATATCAAAAACTAAAGCCATGTCTTAATATTACATCAGTTTGTCCACTTCGTTCAATACCACTTTTATAACAGCGAAATCATATCTAGTTTCTGGGTTCCCATAGACATTAAAATTAACAATTTTTGTGTTGTAAGCCTACTTTAAGCCTAGAATATAAGCATCTCCTGTCTTCTCATAACAGTCTCCATATTCACTTATAGAAGTACTACTTATTGTTATCTAAAAGGATATTAAGAGTTATAAATATAACGATAGCGATTTATGTAAGTATCGGTGGTGTTATATAACAATAAATAGAAGACCGGGCCCATTTCCGCAAATCAAATTCATAACTTTATAACCATCTTTAGATCAAATCCATTATGAAAGAGGTTTTCAATTTCATGGGTTTTTTACCGGACAGGCTGGAAGCCATTTCCCGACCCTGATCTAAGTCAGGAGTAATAATACAGTGTTATTTTTACTTTATCTTCTCTATTATAATAATTAAAATTGAGTATTTTTAATAAATAAACTTACATCTTCATAAACTACAGCATCTTTTAGTGTATTGTCTCCACTATGCAATAGATAACTTTGTTTTTTGTAAACACCATGCAGTGGACTGTCAATTCGACAGCAATTATGTACTGAAATCAACAGTTTAAAATATATAAATGTAATTACTATAGTTATAAACTTCTGGTACGGTATGATAGTGGATATGTAGTTCTATTCAAATGAATAAAGACTACACCATTTTCTAGTAATCATATTTATTCCGGTTTAACTCGCAGAAACAGAACCATTTTGCAGGCGGCTGCAAAAGGGTTTAGTTCGACATAATTTCGTTTTCTTTTAGTCCCTAGGTTTTTAGAACCAAATTATTTCGCTAATTCTTTACCAATCTCGTTTTCTTTACATGATTTGTACACTTTTTCACAGAAAACCGTATGTCTGGAAATACTTGTTATGATTCTGTCCTATTTTTGACCGAAACGGTTTATTTTAAAACTGCTGAGGCCGGTTTTGAGTAGTGTGAATTCGTTATTGTCCGTTATTTATTGAAAAAATATTTAAAAATGATTAAAACTTACATTTTATAACATAAAATATGCATAATATTCTACAGAGAAGGCGGAAGTTCATTTCTAATGTGAAATTATGAATGAATGATCTGAGTTGTGAATTCGCAAGTCCTTTTGGTCCTTAAGGGTCTTTCTATGCGATACAAGTTAAGTGTACTCAACTAACGCAGACAAATATTACTCAACCGAGCAAAATACGTGAAATAATAAGAATTTCAACAAAATACATAAGGATGGGAATGTTTTGGACCGGGTTTGTAGACGACTGACAACTGGTTTACCGTTAAAGGCATAGTCATTAAAGAGGTTTATTTATAGCAAAGTATCCTGGATAGAGGCGTTGTTTAATTAAAATGAATGTACTTTTGAAGAAAAGGCTCCCAATCAACCGATTTTCCATTCATCTTCATTAAACACTGCTGGACCGGATATCCTAACTCTTGATACAGACTATATTTAAAATACAATACAATATAGCAATTTATTCCAATAATCGCAATATAATATGAGATTTTATATGCGTGATCATTTTCTTATATTCGCTCGATTCACTTCTTTCACCTATACCAATTCTTCCAGAGTTGTTGGTGAGCTTGATCAGGTCATCGGCCCATTGTGTCGGTTGGCGGCCTGCAATTATTTTCTTATCCATTGGGTACCATTCTAAAACTTTTTTTAAAATAATTTATGATATAAACCGAGTAAACTTGAGATAATTATCCCTAATAGGTTAAAAATAAGATCGGAAACAATCAGGCATGTCTAAAGAATCAAAAACCCAAAATATATAAACTTTTGTAGCTGATCTATTGAGTGTCACTTGTATAAGTGTTGTTAGAACGAATAGTCATGTTTTTCACAACAAATATTATAGAAATACATGTCGGATGCAACCAATATTTAATTTATGTTTAAGTGGTACCGTTAGCAACCTTTGAAAAGTATACGGGCAAATTCTACGCAGAAATGGAAACCTTAATTCTGGCCAATCTAAATTGTCAGTCACTATGTACTAATCGAAGACTTGTCGAACTGGAAGAAA
>JAQGAV010000128.1:0-46146 GCA_034691345.1 Phasmarhabditis papillosa | reverse complement strand
GAGTCCTGGCTCCTTATGGTCCCTTCGTCTCACTTCATCCTCCAAATATCTGTGATCTGATGTTTCGTAAAATATCAATAAACAATTTAAAAAAAAAACATTCCGCAAAAACTTAAAACTTGGATTCGGTCACGAAATATTTTCGACAAATTGCAATAAGATTGTAATAAAATCATTTAAAATTCTTGAACGTTTTAGGCCTTCAATGTTGTTCTATGTATATTCTTGGCAGCTATATGTATTTGGACAATGTTTGATCCATCTAATTTTATGGGCAAAACCATTGAAGAATCAATCATGAGTTCTGAAGAAGCGGAACTCGAGCGGAAGAATCCTGCCGAAAAAGCTATAAACTGTGAGAAACTACTTTGATTGTTAAAACATTATGTTGACACCTGCGACGATTACTAATTGCTGTATGAACTTGGTTTAGTTTTTAAAACTTTTCGTATTCCACGAATTCCTTCTGTATAAAACAAAATTCACACCAAATATATATAGGAAAAAGTGTTAAAAACTACAACGTTTATTACTATTTTATATATTTTACTGGTTTTAGTACTACGTATGACATGTGCCGTTCTCTCTACTATATTCCTTTTATCAGCAGCATTTACAGCATGGTGGAACTATATTATATTCAAGTAAGCAGAACTCTTAATATAATAGCTTTTTAATAATCATAGAACCAAGGTTTGTATATTTTTAAACGTAACTTTTCTGTCTTTTAATGTGCAAATGAGAACTGGTGTACCAAGTATGTATATCCTGTTCATAAATATACTCTCATTCGAGTATTTCTCATAAAGGGAAATATTTCTTCGCCAGTTTCTAGTTATATACTTTAGGTGCTACATCTATCTTCGTGATATGGATAAACATAGAGAACCTTATGATCCCGCAGTTATGTACAGTGCTCGTTCAGATGCAACAGTATACTAATTGTTTGATATTTCCTGTGTATTCTATTGTTGCGATATACTCATAATCATTCTGTTATTTGTGATATATTCCATATATATTCTCAGTAAGACAACAAACTGAGTAATTCGGGTTTAGAGTAGAATATTCCATATTTTGCTGGTTTTATGTATTCTTGTATAATTGTTATTTGGCTATGATCTCATTGTTACTTCAAGGAATTTGCGTTTAATGAAGTTTTGTTATTACCTTTAATCTTAAAACGGTTGGGTGTCTCAATTTTTTTCCGATGAAGGTGTTATCCAATCGAAATTTGGAAAAAAATTTTGAGGAAACTCGGATTGGTATAGTCGACGGATGAATCGTTTGCAGAGGTGAACAGTAGAATTTAGAAGGAGCGCGGAAATCGAAAGAAAATGCACAAGTAACCGACATAATTGTGCACTCGCCTTAAAATATAGACCTTTAAACTACATGAGATTTGTCCGTAGACTATATCGCATCAAGCCAACTACCGTGCAGAATTCTGCACTCTTTGAACCTTCGTTGCATGTATTCGTGTACTTTATGGTAGTTTCGCCTAACGAGATATCACGTGTTTATTGATGTAAACCTAATTGTTGCCTTAAACCTCATACCGTTACAATAAAGCCTACATTGTACGGTTTCGTTGTTCTTATTCCTTTAATAAATACGCTCATTATAGTTTAGCTCTATTACTATTCGTATTGTGTCCTACTCTATGAGTACGCTCCTTGCAGTTTATGATACAACTACTGACCGCGGTCGGTACATTTTCAGAATAACACCAATTTTCTGTTATTATTTGTTGTATTAACATAATAATAACTCACACAAGAGGATAATATAATAAGTATTCATGATTTATTACATTAGTTGTAAATACATTGTTTTGATGAAATAAAATAAAATCTCTAATAATATTATAAGAATATGTAAAGAAATATTTGTCTAAACGCAATTAAAATACCGACAGCGTTCAGTAGTTGGCTTGAACTGACCGCATGCGATATCAATACCGGATAATCACATTTTCAAGCTTCCATGTTTTTGAGTTATCAGGTTACTCGATATCTTAAAGTTTTAAAGTTTAATTTAACTACCATATTATTCCTCAATTAGAAAATAGTGACCTATATTCTACTGAGTATTCCTGTTTGCAACGTTTTCCTTTGTTGTTTACGATGTTTTGCAATTGGTTCCGTTGAATGAGATAGTGTTCTCACCGCGAGAGTGAGGTGTCCCCCCCCTAGCAGATAACTAATAAACAACCACTATCCCCCTTCTCAATCGATTTTGATGTTTACCATGCGAATGTTATTTGTTTCGCTATTTTTGGCAACTGGCAGGTTAGACTTTTTATTTTCGGTTTTACAAAGTTCTCTGCATTTCGTAACTTAGAGACATGGTTTTTTTCTTCGATTTTTGTGTTATTAGCTTCTAGCCAGAGCACTGCAGTTGTAGAAAATAGCTTCGGTTGCTGTGCCTGTTGTTTTATTCTTTAGATTCAACAGATAAATATTACCGTTCTTAATATCTTTATTTCTCACATTTACGCAAAAGAAAAGTTGTAATTGCAATGTACTGACATATTTGTCTTTATTTTTTAGTCTAGCAGAAATGCTTCTTGACAGTATCAACAAAGATTCTGTGATTCCCGACGTACTAAGCTCCGTACCCGATGGAATACAACTACTCCAAGTAGATTTCGGAAATGGCCATAAAGTATGTTTCTAATGTAGTCAAAGAAGTAAACAGTATAACTGTTAAAGGCATGGTATTTTCAAAAATTTACTACTCATTTTATTTTTCTATGTAATTCACTTTGAAAAGTTATTCACAACTATAGAAATAACAAAAAATAATGAATGATTTTACGTTATTTTTTAAATTTTCTTCTCATGACGGGTTACTGTACCCACTTTCAGCATTTTGTAATTCTCATAACTTTGTTCAAAATTCATGCATTAAAATTCGATTTTTATATTTCAATTCAGTTTGTCTAACTCTATCAAATAGAACAAAAACCTTAGTAAAAAATTTTGGGTGTACCGTTAAAACTATTTTACAGAAACCTTTATTCTTGGGTGTCTTCCTGTAATAATCAATATTGCATCTTTGATTACGAGAATGGGTTAACTTAACAATATGACTTAATCTCAGTATTAAGCTGAACAAATTTAGGCGAATCTTGGCAATGAGCTGACTCCAACACAGGTTAAAGTACAGCCAAAACTTACTTGGAATGCAAAGGAAGACAAACTGTACACGATTGTAATGACCGGTGAGTATGTAGTATGGTAATGTAAAGGAAATATGTTTAATATTTATTTCATCATGAGAATATTCACAAGCAAAATGTAAAATTTCATTAAAAAAATGAGCTAATGTACTGTGGAAGAATCTATAAAATCCAGTATATGTATTACTTTAGTTTGCGCATGTAATCAGTAAAGTCTTTGGATACAAAATCGGCACAAATTGTTTTCCGCAGTCATTTTTTGTCCATTTCCGTTTCTAAACGCGTTTTATTCCTGGAGTATAATTCGGGGAACATTAGAGAGATGGGTTTGCGTTTACGGGACGGCAAATGCGAAGGTAAAAAGTTATTTTCATGGGAAATCTAGGTATTAATAAACACTATTTTAGACCCCGATGCTCCGTCTCGCGCTAAACCTATCAGAAGGGAGTACAAACATTGGATACAGATGAATGTACCCGGTGGAGCTGTTGAGAAGGGGGAATTCCAAACGGAGTACATTGGTGCCGGTCCTCCAGAAGGAACAGGTAACCAAACAGAATAACTTTTATCTAATTTTCATGCTGGAACTCACCAACTACTGTATATTATACATTCTAAGAACTTTGGAGAAGAAAATAAAAGATGTTTCTCATTTCTGAAAATGTTTCGTTTCTATGAACTTTGTGTTGGAACAAGTGTCCCAACTGTGTTGAAATATAAAATATCCTTTGAAAGAATGGTATTATTTTTGGTATTTAGGTCTTCATCGTTACATTATTCTTGTCTATGAACAGTCTAGCCGTCTTCCAGTCACCAATAAAGTTACTAAAAGAAGCTCCACAGACAGAGCTAACTGGAAAGTAGAAAAGTTTGCCAAGGAACTAAAACTTGAAGGACCAATTGCTATTAACTACTTCCAGGCAAGTATTCTTTCTAGTTGCAATAAAAATCATTTTCGTTTGTTGGAGCACGGAGTTTTAGGAGTGCTAATTCTAAAAAAAAGCAAGCAATTGAAGCAGATATTTAAGTGTTCTTTACCTGTATAGGTGACACCGATATCTTCATTTAATGTTAATTGTTGCAATTTGTCTGAACCAACTTTTTATTTTAAGTAAAATATAAGCTCTATATTTAGGCCCAGTTTGACAGCTATGTTCCAATACTGCACAAACAACTTTCTGGACACTAAGACTAGATCTGTCGGTATTTAGTCTTTGTGAATGCAATATTTTATTGTAAATATTAAATAAATATTCGTATTCCTAATTGTAATTTAGTGATGTTTTCAGTGGAACACCATGGGAAAGCGCTAATCTTTTTACAGAGTAAATCCAAATGAGGGATTAAAAGACTTTAAATTAGGAAAATACGAAGATGTAAAGGAATTGCCAATTGTCAATTTCTTATTCACAAAATAATTTTAACTAAGTGTTCTTAATTTCAAGTTAATTCATGTTTTTATGTAATCAATGCGAGATCTCTTGAAACTACTAACCATAAGTCTTTAAACTGTCAAGGTTAATTAAAACTAAGTTCTTACACAGAGAGAACCTCACACGTTACTAAATACTGTATTCATCATATTTATTTTTATTCTCATCTAAAGTTAAATCTACTGAAACTGCTGGAGCTGCATCTATATAGGTGTTGGTTGAGTGGTGTAAATTGCATTACACCTATCTAGTCCTTGACTCCGCCCCATTCTGAGCTTCGAACAATTGTCAAAATGCATCCCCCCACTATTATCACACAAATATATCACATTTCAAAACAATATCGATTTTTCCGAACATCCAAAATCAATTCTTCTTAAAAAAGCTCCTTTTTGGAGAAAGTTTTCTCTACTAACCAATATTCTGATAGATCCTAATAAATCAAACCTAGAGCCGAATATTTGTTAAAATATAAGATCTACACCAGTTTTCTCATATTTAAGCAGCTAAAACTCATTCATCATAATTTTATGCGTAACATGTGGAGTTCATCCACTTTTTAACATGTTTTTAAAGCGAGAGAACCGTTTATCGTTGAAGATGCATAGGATAAATATTACGGAACATGTGAAATCACACTTTGAAAACATTCTTTAAAATAAGTTGTATAGCTTAGTTAACAAACAGCCAGACAATGTCTACTATAAGTTACTTAATTTATATTTTCATGTTGTTTATCTTCTCAAGGAAAGATGTACTGTATTTTCTTGCCGCATAGATGCGATTTTTTGGGTATTCACAAATTATTTGGTTGGAAATAAATTGCATATTTAGATACTTAGTTCGCAGATTCCGTAACAATGCGATGGAGTCTTTTTGTATTAGGTGAGTTGATCTAGAATTTATTGTTTTTAATTGTATAAGTACATAGAAATTGTAAGACTTGTGTGGTTACCGATATATACGTGTGTGTAAGAAGTGTGTAGTTCAGAATCGTAAAATTTTAAAACTAATCGATGAAATGAACATAAATTAATGTTCTTATATTTTAATACAGTTACTAATTACAGTAATCCTTTGTTTTATCTATGTGGAATCGAATAGATACGCAGACCAACTCTACGAAGATCTACTCTACTACTACAATAAGAATGTTAGGCCAGTTAAGAATGCCTCTGAATCTGTTAAAGTCAAATTTGGCTCTTCGCTAATCAGAATTATCGATGTGGTAAGTTCTCTACTTTAATGTTTTTTTGGTTTATGATCTTTTTATTAGTTGAAATAGAAAAGCCGGTGCGTCATTTTTTAAGGGTTAAAATTTGTTCAAAATCCGCAAACCAACTGATTCTTTTTTCATAGAAAACCAGCAAACTTTTAATTTTGCTAGTACAAATGAATTTATAGCTATTGTAAACGCTTTCTCTAAAATATTCTTAAATCATACGACCTGACGCTTATTTTGAGGACTTCATATTTTCATTAATAATCTTTATTAACCTTATTAACTTAGAATGTATATTTATTCTTCTAAATAAGTCTCCACATTTTCCTTCCATATGGATTGTTCATTACTGTATTATCTTCTGGATAAGCGTCTCCTTTTTTCTGAGCGTAGGCCGGCGCAACAATATGCGAAACACCGCAGTCAGAAGGACAGTATGAGGCCGGCATTCCTAAAAATTATACACATTTTAATGGGATGATGGTTCCTTTTTTAAATGGAAAAATTAACCGATAACATTTCTCACCTGGGTCTCCTGGTGGTCCTGCCATTCCTTCTTCTCCAGGTTTTCCTCCATCTCCGGGTGGTCCCGATGGTCCCGATTCACCTGGTTGTCCGGGTGCTCCCATATCCTTAGCAGCTTTTCCTGGTGCTCCGGGTTTTCCCTTCATTCCACCGGGTCCTGGAGGTCCGTTTGGTCCTCTGATTCCGATTCCAGCAATAACGGTGTCTCCAGGTTGTCCTTGACTGCCCATAGGTCCTCGTTGACCTCCAGATCCGGGAGGTCCTTCCCATCCGAGAGGTCCGTCAATTCCTGGGTTTCCGGGTTCTCCGGGTTCTCCCTGCATTCCTGGGTATCCGGACATTCCTCGTTCTCCTTGAGGTCCTCTTGGTCCTGGTGGTCCGGCTGGGCAGATAGTGCACGGCATGTCGTCTTCTGGAGCCAGCTCCACATCATAACCGTCGTCACCGGATTGTCCTGGATTACCCGGCATTCCTGGCTGTCCGTCATCTCCTGGTCCACCAGCAGGTCCAGCCAATCCCTGAGGGCAGGAAAGCATGTTGCAACCTAAACTTTCACTAACTTGAATATGTAAACTATTAGTGCCTCGTATATGGTGGCCATTTCATTGGAATTTAAATAATTTTTTCTGTCATAAAATTGTAATCTATAAATTTGTTAGTTTATTATCTATTATTATTAATATTTTATTTAAATTACCTTGACAAGTAGATTGTCCCCATGGATTTCTCTTTCTTCTTGAGAATAACATTACTTTGCTTTCATTGCCACCAATTGATGTTAGCGTCTGTAACTCCGACCATATGCGGTCCGTATCTTCCTAAAAAATAAACCGTTTCAGTAATATTGAACCCTTCTGTATTTTATATGAGACATATTTTTAAATGATTATTAAGAGTGCTTTTTAAATTGCCATTAAAACAAATCTGAGTATATATATTTTGAAACTAACCTTAAAAGAGTCAGCCTTATAAGCAATATTATGTCTTTGAGCTTCTGTTTTAAAATATACAGTTGGTATTGAAATGGCCAAAATCACTATAGAAATAGTGCTAATACAAAGAGATGCTACCGCTATCTTATGAAATAGCTCGTGGCTATCCGTCATCTAAAAATAAATAACTCTATTTTATGGTTTTTTGTAAGCAGAGAACAAATATATAATATTAATAGAACATTTTATATTACATTGAAATAATAACACTTTTTTGCGACTAAACTCTTCTCAATTTTTCTATCGAAATAAAGATTACGATCTGCAACTTTTAAACAAGGGCGAAAATTAAAACTCTCTGCATTACTAAGATAAAAGTAAAAGGGAACACAGGATTAGGGCTAGCAGCAGGGTTTCTTGACGCGTTTTCGGTTCCGCGATTGGCGTCTTTATAGCCGTCCGGGAGCGGGACCCAACGAGGTCAGGCGGATTGAAAAAGAACGCGAAACACGTTAGAAAGCAAGTTTTTTAGGGATTTTAAGTTAAAAGAAAGAACGAAATGAAAAGTAAAATTAAAAGATATGAGAATGATACTGAAAAAAGTAGCGGCATACCATATGATTGCCAGATGGACGTATAACAAAAAAATACTATAGAAGTTTCAGTTTGCGTAAATCAAATCTGCGCAAAAAAAAAATCAAATCTAATTATTCGCTAAAGTTAAAGCTATACTCGTAAACTGTCGTAAACTAAGACCATCAGATTCGGTGAACATATTTTAATTTGTAGCAGAACTTCTTTCTTTTTAGGCCACTAAGATTGTATCTCTAATACTGATCTTAGTTTTTTTTTAAATAGGTCATCTGAAAAGAACATCTTAATTTACCTAATGTTTGCTTAAGAAGAAAGACAAAAAAGAAATTACCACTACTAAAGCATGTTATTGTGAAGTATAAGTTTCACAATATTTATCGTCCAGGATGAAGTAAATCAAGTTTTAACTACGAACCTATGGCTGGAGATGCAGTGGTTCGACTCTAAACTCTCTTGGGATCCTGCTAAGTGGGGCGAAATTAAGAAATTACATGTTCCCTCAGACCAAATATGGATACCTGACATTCTACTGTATAACAAGTGGGTTTTCAATAAAACTGAGAATATATTCAAACGAAATGGATTTTGTGGAGAAGATATTTAATATAAATTGGGAGTAATCTATATTTTAATGTACTATGATCTAACTATATTATTCAGTGCTGACGGTGAACCTCATATAACTATAATGAGTGATGCTCTTGTTTATTATAACGGATTAGTTGTATGGAAACCGCCCAGTATCTACAAAAGTTTTTGTCCGATTAATATTGAGGTAATAATTATTGAAATGCTTTTAGAATTATATGTTTCATATAAAAAAACTAATTGTAATAATATATAAAGAGTTAATTTCTAGTATTTTCCCTATGACTCTCAATCATGCACTTTAAAGTTTGGTGGTTGGAGTTACAATGGTTTCTTGTTAGATGTTAGACAATTACCGGTAAGTTATTTAATTTTATGTACAATTAATATGGCAATTCAGTTAAATTAGTTATTTTTATAACAAAATTATTGTAAACAATAACAATTATTACAGACGCCCGGTACATCTATAATTAACAAACTCGATGAAGATGGTAAAGAATATCAATATTTAGAGCTGGGAATGGATCTATCCGGATTTTATCCGTATGTTTAAAATAGTTAGATGAACTAATTCTACCTAACAATTGTTTTTAAATATTTTTTTCTTGGCACTAGTAGTGTTGGGATTGCTAGATGAAAAGTCTAATAATTTTATCTGCAACCCGTAGTCAATAATGTTATAAATAATTGAAACCTTATTTCTTTTAATATATCTATGCTATTTTAGTAGTCTAGAATGGGACCTAATGTCTCTTACTTCACAGCGTCACGAACAATTGTACCCTGGATGTTGTGGTCAAGAGTTCTACATTGACGTATCCTTTGTAATTGATCTGAGAAGAAAAACCCTTTTCTATACTGTAAATCTTGTAATTCCGTGCATGTTGATTGGTAAGTTAGGCATAAAATAGGTACCTCCTTTAATAACTAAAACACTGTTATTTTTTATATTTATCGAAATAAGGTAGAATAAAGAAAGATGATCAAAAGTGTTACTCCATAATTTCAGCTTTGCTAACCATTTTTGTCTTCTACATTCCTCCAATTGAACACAAAATGACCTATTCTATATCGATTCTTGTCACACTTACCGTATTCTATTTGGTATTGATTGAACTCATTCCGCCTACGTCACTAGTGATTCCGTTAATAGGTAAGTTTGCAGTTTCATCATTTTCATTAACGCCAATAGGCCTCAAAAATTCGATGCATTAATTTTTTCAATTGTATTATTATTATTTTTACTGTTTTCAAAACATCCTTTAATTTTCCAGGTAAATATCTATTGTTCACAATGTTCTTAGTATCGTTGTCCATTGTTTTATCAGTTGTATCACTTAATTATTATAGAAGGTAAGCTATTTAACATATATATAAAAGAATATTTTTGTATTTATAACTATTTGCTTAATACTTTAGCACAGATTCCCCGTTATGTTATCATTCTAGAGATGGATCTGCACATCCTATGCCCAGTTGGGTTCATCTTGTTTTTATTCAGACTTTACCTAAATGGCTTTGTTTAAAACCAGCTGAAGAAGAAGAATGTAGCGACAAAGGAAGCAGTACCTCTGGTAGGATTATAAACATTTATCTACTTTAAAACCATATATTAAATAAAGAATAAAAACATAGAGGTCAAGTAATTTAACATAAGATAGCATTTAAGAAGTTTGAATAATACTTTTTAGAAATACCGCAGTTTATGGACTCTTCGAGAAGGCCTTCGCCTTTCTTCTTGCCTGTTCCACAACAATTTCAGGATGGGCAGGTAAAATAAATAAATAACGTTAAAGTCATTTTAAATACAATTTATTGCTTTAGATGCGTTTAAACCAGTTGGCGCAACTGCGCGGTATGCATCCTGACTTGATCCGAAGAATGATCGACAATGTTGCCTTTATAGCAGACCATTTTAGAGCTATCAAGAAAGAAGACAAGGTAAAAGTGTTTGAATCTTAATTTACAATCCACGCAAAATAAAAGTTAGCTATTCCACATGAAGTGTTCAACAAAACTAAATAGATTACAGCATTCTTGATTGTTTTCGACAAAGAATCGAAGCGAAAATTGCTACCGTAATCACGCTTTTTTGTAATTATTGAAGTTTCTGAAGTGAAATCTGATTTTGTAGAAAACTAATGAAAAACGAGTGGAGAACTCTTCCTATGTTTTCAAGATGTAAACTTGCATTTCCATTGGTTGAATATAATTCTATGAACAGTATTTGAAGAATATGAATAGAAACTCACATCTTTAACCTTACATTTAAATGTTTTTGAATTGCTAAAATTTTGCTTTAGATTTCTTCGGATTGGTCTTACGTAGCCAACGTAATCGATCGTCTAGTGTTGATTCTGTTTCTTATAGTAAACGTAATTGGTACTATTTATTGTGCAAGAAATTCGCCTGTATTATTTGATACAAAGGAGCCATTAACAATTGTAAGCAAACAAGAGAGAAATAAAACAAGTTTGCAACTTTTTACATATGACGGCATTGGAAATTTGGAAGCCACTTGTTAAAACCCTCTTGGTATAGTTGGGAAGTATTTATATATGGAAAGAGACAGAACTTAGTTTTGTAATTACATAAGACAATGTTCACTCTATTTATATAGTATCCTTATATATTAGGTTACTGCAATACGGCCGCTATCTGGAGACACCTTCGAATCCAAGTTCAGTGAGAACTTTACAATGGAAACATGGTGGGCCAACATGACCTAGGCTATGTTTCCGGGTTACTGTAGCTGTTATCAATTGTGCTAGAACCTTTTGGTAACCGGCCAACGTCATATGATCTCACTAATTCTGTACTAATTTATCGGGTAACTCTGTACAACTTTTATATTTTTATAAATATTCTGAAATCTAATTTCTGTTAATTGATATGTGCGCATGTGTGTATGCGAAGCAAGAAAGAGTATGGAGAAATAATAAATGACATTTGCTAAAACTAATTTAAAATGACTGAATTCTAATAGATTTTTGCTAAACAGTTTAGTCGGATACCGTGAAGGGGGCGGAGTCTTTGTTAATATTCGCATCTAGCGATAACTTTCACGCATTCTATATTCAAAATGGCCAGGATCGCACAGATTGGTAAGTTTTGTATAAGAATTTAATAGCAGTTTGAATAAATAATAAGTTTTTAAACATACAACTAGTTCTTCTTTTGCCTATATTCTGTAGTAAAGGATTCAAATCACAATATAGCTCACTGCGATATATCTGAAACGATAATCCGTTCAGATTAAAACTTGTAAGTGTTCGAAAAGTGTTCTCTTTGCAATTTTTGTTCATACTGATAAATTAAATGCTAAATAGTACGGGGTGAAATTATACATTTAGTTCTCTGCTTATGTCTTATCCTTGTACCAGTGATGTCTCTTCGTGGTGCTCTCTACCGTAACGGACGGAGTTCGCCATTCCAGAAGCCTCTGAATCTTCAGACAGAGCAGAGTACTGTAATGAAAAGAGCGGTAAGTAACCGACACTTGAAATATTACTTATAATCACAGTTTATGTCTAATAAACTATTGTTTTAGGCAATAAACGGTCCCTTCCCCTACCGTAGAATCATTAATTTTGATATGCTGAGAAGTATGCTGGAGAACGCAGCGCTTCAACCAGAACAGTATTAATCGACAACAAAATACTGATATATTTGATAATAAAGATTTGTTAATAATTGTAATGTATATTAAGAATTGTTAATAAAATAGAACATGCAATAAAAGCTATGCATTAGAACTTTTGATGCGAGTTCAATCACAAATACTCTGACATAAAGCGACTATATTTCCTATATAAGAAGTTAATCATCTACCTTCCGTTTATAACTAGTAGGTTGACCATTTTCAGTCATAAAGTTGAACTTTCATTTTGTCTTTATAATTTTTAAAACTCAAAAATGGCCATCCATCGAGTTCGTCCAACTAATTTCGGGGCTGACTCAGAAACCCTTTGAAATGCGTCTTTTAAGATGTGATTCATAAGGTGATTAATACCTCATTCACTGTCGATGATTCCATTGTCTTCGTTTTATTTCCTAGGAAACCTTAGAAACTAGCAAACACGTTATTATTAAATAAATAAAAGATTAGTCGCTGAATTTGAGTCAGAAAAAGTTGTTTGTATTAGATAAGCTAGAAGATAATTTAAACTTTTCGTAATCGTGATTCTATTTTCAACTACCTTTGTGAGGCTATGTGACAATTTGATTTGGTTGTAATGTTTGAACCGAAACGCAAATAATATTAGAATGCATAAGGTTATTCTATGATTCCGATTATCGTTCATTTGTGTAGCCCGAAACAAGAATCTTTCTAGAAAGTTAATTTTAAATCATAGTCGAGGGTATTTGAGAAACATAAATAAATAAGATGTTGCAATCAGCAGACCTCTTAGTTTTCAGGCCGGGCCGAGGCTTGAAAATGAAATTTGGTAAAATTACCTAAGGGTCCCTTACTATTTTTCTCAAATTTTTTCATTTATTAGTAAGGGCCCCCTTACTATATGAAAATTTTCTACCATAAATTTGTTATTTCTAAAAATCTTTAAAAATTAATATTTAAAAAATAGGTATGAGGGAATGTTTGGTTATGTTTGGTTTTGAGTCAGTGGTTGTACGGGCCGGACGTCAACTTTGGAGAATATTTTGGGCCCAGTCCGGCCAGGCCCGTTGAGAGTTCTGGTAATAAGTAAAGTACTATCTATATGAACAATGTACAATGTAATATTTACTAAACAATAAAATGTATACGCTACTATACAATACATATGGGTAGACTTATAAAGAGTAGAAGATCAACGTATTCCCGTCTAGGTAATTAGAAAAATCAATAAATCGATAAAATATAATAGAATAATTTATATATTTCTACATAGATGGAGTAGTTGTAGCCACTGTAGAAGGCATCAGTCGCATAAAGTTAGGAGCCACATCGAATTGCATCAAAATAAGGAAATATGTGAAAATTGCGGAGAATAACTGAAAAAAAATGATTACAAAACAAAATAGTTCCACTGTATACTGAAAAGAAAAAATTGGCAAAACAATTTGGAGATATAGGGAATTGAACCCCAGACCTCTCCCATGCTAAGGGAGCGCTCTACCACTGAGCTATATCCCCACAATGAATATGAATTTATCATTGTATGTAAGGACACTTACACTTAATAAAATCTTCCGGTTCATGTAGAAATAGTGTCCAGCTGTTAAGGTTAGTTTAGTTGAATGCATTTGGAAGGCCAAGAAGTTCATTTGAGCCTAAACCCGTTTGTTCTTAGATAAAGTAAATACAGATTACACGAGAATGTACAACATGGTTTACATTCTATAAATGAAATTAACAGCAAAATGTCTGCGTTGAAACTGCTCCTTTTATATAAACCAATTAAATAGTTTTTATTATAGTCCATTTCAAAAACTAGACTACATTGCGACGGCATCATACGAGGCGCGGTATTGCAAAATTTGCCTTCAAATACGCTGGAAAATGCCTTTGCCTTCCCTCTCTTCGGGCATGAGAACTTCTGAAGTCAAAATTTACAACAGCGCGCAGAGTATGAGGCCGTCGCAATGTAGTCTAGGTTTTGAAACAGACTATATTTCCCGATAACGATCAAATAACAAACCAAGACTAGCAAATCGCGTTCCTCACATAGTGTCTCGTGGTACATCTTGAAAGAAGCTCCCAGCAGTTTGTCACCCTAAAGGTAATAAATCAATAAATTATTTTGTTTTAGAAACATTTCAATTAATCTAATTTAGTTGCGGTAGTGTCGATAACAATATTATCTAGCGGTGTTACATACTTTAAATACTGATAATATTAAAGGATATGATGGTAATAAACATCATTCTAGAGCGAATCAACGAGAAAAGTAGAATTATTATAGGTTAATTTAAACGGAATATTATTATGTTTATAATTCTACATTGGAAAATAACTATATGATACAGTTTTCGAGTCGTAGTGCTCCGAAACAAAATCATGAATATAAAAACCAATTTGTATTTTGAGAGTTTTTTTCGGTTTAAGCACATAAAAATCGCTTTTCTCCTTCTAATCGATATCATAGACTGTTATTTAATTGAATTTAGAAGCAGACCTCTTCGTGAATCATAAATGCAGGAAAACTGAATAAGAAGAGAGTGATCATAGTATTGAACATCCATATTACAATAGCAAGCAGTTCAGCCAAATCAGACTGAAACAAAAAGAATTAAAATGCAATTCACTTAAATATTGAATAAACAAAGTTTTCTAAGGTAAACGACTAATAATTTCTTATAAGCACAGTATTACGAATAGTTTTTGGGAAAGAAAAGTTGAATAACTGTTGGTATTAGAAAATGCGATACACAACTAGTTGGCCCGGTTTTGTCTATTCTCACCGACAATATCTATGAGTATGTGTTGTGGTAAGTTTGACCATTATTCGAAGAGAATTATTCGAAATATCTCTGATTCTAAGAAAAAGACCCACCTGTGTATTTTTCTGTATAATATAACTAAGAAGACACAAAATAGGAATACAACAACCGTATGTATAAAAGAGAGCAAATGAGAAATTGTCTTCTATCAGACATTTGGCGTTAAATATTTCCTGATAATGAACCTGCACATCATGGATTTGCTGTAGAGATTGTTCCGGAAGTGGACAACTAACAAAGATTATATTAGGAAAGAAATTGAATGTATACAACAATGAAGCTTGCTTTCTGAATGGTATTTTCTGGGAAAAAAAATCTGAACTTTGACTCAGTTATGTAGACAAAGTAATGATATAATTAGAAGAATATTTAACTTTTCAGTTGTATTTACAATTTTCGTTCTCAAATAGTCGACATGAATGCTCACTCTTCTTTTTCAGTCGGCACCATTTCCTCAATAAGTTTCTGAATGCTTAGTCTGAGAATATAACATAGTTGAAAGAAAAGAATAGCAAGCATTGAAATTGCAGATTGTGACATAAATATCTAAAATTAAGATGTGTGAAAAGTATAAGAAATAAACTGACCACATATCCCTCAATAGGGACAAAATACCAAGCATCTGTGATTAAATGAGGTGTCCACGGTAAAGCAATAACTTCATATTTTGACACTGAAATACAAATAGTTATGCTATTTAAATATATAATGCCGTGTTATAGCCTCTTTCTTAAGAAGTTCTAGATCTTTCGAAGAGCGAGCCCATCGTTTTATTATTTGTGTGTTTGTAAACATAACTCTCCTATATGAAAACCTATATTTGTATGATGCTTGTTTCTAACAACTTATGCAATTTCTTTAAAACATACACATATGTGTTACCGACATAGTCATTGAGAAACAAAAACTCAGTGCAACTAGAAACTTATTCAGATGAAAATGTTTCTTGTCATGTTCTTCTGTTCTGTTTTTTCCAAGACCTTGGTCCAATACCTAAAAGACAATAAGTAGTAGTAAAACGTTTGTGTTTGCCTATAGAAATAAATGGATGCGAATGGAACCGACACCGGCTCTATCGGCCCTCACTGTTTTTTGCAAATAAATATTCATATAACTAAAATAGTATACCATATTACCTAGTTTAATGCTTTCCATCATAATTTAATTCTTTTCATCAAATAATACATGAATTACAATTGTTTCTGATCGGACATATTTTTAAAAATTGTGGCCCTACGGCTAAGTCCCATAATCCCGACCCTTGAAATATCCCAATCTGCCTTTAGAGAGCAGATATGTATTGATTGACAAACCTGATAAACCCTCTGACGTTGCTTTTGCAATTGAAGTAAAAGAAATGAAGCTGAAGTTCCACTATAAAAGTAAAGGTTATTGTATAGTATAAAATATACACATAAACGCATTTTATTGTTACTACAGTGTTGCGACTACTTTTGTCTGACAATATTTACTATGTTGAACCTAACAAAGATACTTTTTGATATTCGTTTTCTGAGAAACAGAGAAATTGCCGCCTTCCGTTTTTTTCCGAAATCGTCTTTGGCCCATCCCTTTTGATTAAGAATCGAAAGCAAGCAATTATTTTTACTAATTACTTTCCACGTTTTATGCAATGTTTTCAGAGCTATAAAGACTACATAATTTCTTAAAAGACAATTACCTAAACAAGAAAAGAGCATGACAGAATGTAAGAACATTAGCCGGATGAAATATTCCACTGGTGTTCATTTCCTCAATTTTAGTTTGTTTCTTTACGTCCAGTCCACCCAATTGGGTGAATTTACGAACTGTGGCGCAAATCTAAAAAGTTATTTACTTGTCTGAAATCCGTTATTGATTTTACCAAAATTAACATGACAACGTAATTATAGAAGGCCATTCGTCGACGCCAACGTTGTTGGAAACTAGAATATTATAATACATTTTATTTGTATTTTGAAAATTAGTTGTATCAACCCGGAAACACTCTTGAAATTGGGCAAGACCCGGCCGGCTGTGGGACTTTATATAAGCTAAAAGACAGTTCGGCCCTTCTTCACTGCACACCAACACCATTCCCATTATTACCATTACTTTCCTACTAAACTTTTCAGTATACTGACTCGGATTGGCTACAAATATGTGGTCTGACGCATTCACATTCAATCAATAATAAAATTTCAAAGAATTTCAAAGAAGCTTACGTGTGATTTAATCCTATAATCATCATATATAGATAAAGTGGTCTAAGTACATCATCACAATATGTTCCTGTCATATCTATTTCCATTGAGACTTTACGATCCATAACTAAAGCAAAATATATTATAAAGTATAAAACAAATACAGTAAGTATTTTGCCATGCACGGTTGTTAAATTCAATAGTTTCCAATAGGTTTTACTGACAATTTATTTCTAATATCAAATATGCAGGTCGTTGCTAACTATATAGTTAGGGGCTTGAACTATTATATAAACCGTATCTAGCCTTTATCCACTCGGACATTAAATAATGTTACTGTAAAAGTATTACTTTATTTTTAACCCCAGGTATTCCAGTTACATAAACATATGACGGTCGAAAGCGAGCTTACTTGTTTTATGTAAGATTTCTATTGCAATCTTAAATTATACTATGTTCACCAGTCTAGATAGGTGTAATTCAATGCTAAAAAGCATGGCTTAAAATACCGTTACAACATATAACTTATAAAATATAGTTTCGTGCATTGGGTTTTTTACATTGACTCGATTTGAAAAAGAATTAGGGTGCGTTTACAAAATACTTTTGATATGTAGGGCTTACTCAAAACATACGCAAAAGAATCTATAAATATAATAGACTGTTAAAGTTAATATAGATTAAAACATTCTTAAACTTACACAAGAGTTTTTAATTGACAAACCTCTTTTCCTAATATTTTTCATTGTATTTTGTAATTCCGGTCTTCTTTTAGCTATTGAGGGGGATGTAAGCAGAGAGAATCCGTGATTCCTTATTTCGCCAATTGTCTTCATTTTATACTTTAATCGTAGTTGAAATATATTTACTTTTTCTAATTAAATTACGTCGGGTCGAATAAAATAATTAAAGAGCAGGGGAACCAAATAAGAAAAACAGGAATAGGGGGGGGGGGGGGTTCTTGCTTAGTGATCAAGGAACTTAATTTTAAAGTAGTCAAACATTTTTGATATATTCAACTCCGTGTATTTATGAACTACAAGTATTATTTGGAGGGTGCAAATTACAAAACTTGCTTGAGAAAGCTTTTGATGGTAAAATCAATGGAATAGATTAAAATAAAAGTTGTCCAATACTCAAAAATGTAACTTTATAATTATAGTAATATAACGTTTTCTCGTAGGCGGTCTGATGATTCTAGAGGCTGGTTGGTTTCAATTCGTGTTTGATAGTGTGAAATTTGAAAGTGCCGATTAGGGTATCGAATTTCTTAAATCTAGGCAAAATGGACTTAAAGGAAACTAGCTAAATCCAAAGAATAAAAAGAAAATGGAAGTAATCTGCACCCCCCAGTCAAGAAATGTTTAGGCCCAAAAGCACGTATGAGCGGGAAAAGGAACAATAAAGTTATGTGTTTTTGTAACAGCAAAATAGAAAGAATCATAGAATTAGGTCTGTTTTAAAGAATAACGCGGTTGGGAATCGAACCCTACATTGATTTTTTAACACATAATATTAATGTGTATCGAGCATATTCATTTATTGTTGTTATAAGTTGTTTTAAACCTCCCAGAAGTTATGCTGACACTAAGACTCGAGACAAATTCTAAGTAGAAACCTACCATTGTTTACTAAGACTGACATGAACTGGGGAATAAACTTCATTTCGATTGATTTTGGCTGAAACATATTCGTTTATATATGCAAGTTCGAAATATGCTTTTTTTAAAAGAAGATAAGCTTTATTTGGTGCCACCAGCAAAAGAAATCGAAATCTAAAATTAAGTGATCCGTACCTTTTTCTCTTTCATTTCATTCCTTCTTTCTTCAGCTGAACTTGGTTTTCTATTTTTGTCACTTTTCTTCTTGGGTCTCCAAATGAACCATCTGTTTCTTTTCATTGGTATCTTTGACATTGTATCGACGCTCGGAGATGGCTGTAATTTAGTTTTACTTGTTATTCTTTTCTTTATTCTTTACAGCTCCAAGTTAGTTCATAAAATAGTTTTACAGCGCCAAATATATCATGCATGATCCTCCACTTTGGTTATTTTAATACAACAATATAGTTATTTATGTATTGGACTGTCATAGTTTTTGCTTCCGATCTAGCTGTTAAGTAGTTAACGCTGTTTTTTTACTTTAAGTGTGTCCGCTAGAGCGTAAAGTTCCTTTCTAAAGTATTGCTGTATCAAATTTCACCAAATACGATAAAAACCAAAAGTTAGCTGAATAATTTAGCACTTGAAGTATACAATTTGCGAATCTTCATTCCATAGTCTTACTGAGAGATAAAATATATAATATATAATTGTCAATACATTTTATGAGTTTCAGATTACTCATATTACACAGATTACTATAGACAAACTGCTCTGACTTGAGTATCTATGCAAAATAATAGAATTTTGTTGAGAAATATACATTTTCAGTTGCAAATTTCTTCGAAGGAATCTGTTCAAGATACTAGAAAAATGGTTCAAAACTGTAAACTTACGGCGATATCGCTCATGGCAATTATGTAGCTCGACTTTCTAGACATTTTATGTTCGAATTCGAGAGAATTCATAGAATTTCGAACAGAAGCCGTAGCTACAAGTGCGGTGCAGTTCTAATAATCAGCCTGACTGAAAAACGAGCCTCACGGGTCCCCATCAGGTGCGAATAATTAGATAATTGAACTTGACTAAGCAAACAAAAAGGAAAATTACTAAGTTTTAGAATATTAAGTAAAGTGGAATTAGGGAAAAGAGAGTCAAAAAATATATGTCTATGCTACTGTAGGTAATTTATCATAATACGACGGGTTTTTCTCAAAACCTACCGCAACTATTATACCTCCGTTTGACTAAATATACTTTAATAATCATTTAATAGTTATCTAAAATACTAAAAATACATACCATTAGCATAACTATTTTCTGAATAATGTTTATTGCCGTTTCCATGCTAATTTTTAATTTGCCGTTTAATGAATGGTTTGATTCAAAATTCCTTCGTCTCGGGATCATTGTTCCTCACAACTTTCATAGTGAACAGCACTTTAAAGTTCATGATTTCGGGTCAACTTTGTCGGATTATCTCTTTGTTATTTGTTCTTCACACTTTCTTTGTGTGCAAATCGACTAAATCAAACAACTTGATGCTGACCAGCCAGCCAAGGCCTAGTTTAAATGGTCAACCATCAATACTTGTACAGAAAACTAATACAATTCTATAATCTTCTAACATTCATCAACAATTTATTTAATTGAAGTAACTTAATTACTTGTTTTCCTATGTTCGAATGAGAGTCCTACTCTTTGTAACAAGTATCTTACTTTGTAAGGCTCAGAGATATGGAGAACTCCAAGGTATGTGATTAGTGAATAAATAATAACACTTGCTTCTTCTGTTAAATAATAATCTTTTATAATGTGCTATGTAATTGACTATCGACACATTAATTAAAGTATTCTAGACATATGTCCTGACCAGACCTTAGCCGAAAAGAACAGTCACAACCAAGTTATACTATGCGATACAGATTCTGAATGCTCCAGTGGTTATAAGTTAGTTGTATTTCATTTAAAGGGAAAATTGGTTTTATTAAACGTAGGCTATACTTTAAACATTTTGAAACACATTTAAAAAGTTAAACTAAATAATATTTTAGATGCAGTTCCAGTGGTGCCACACATTTTGGAAGAGTGCTCAATTACTGCTGTCAAACCAGAGGTTAGTAGTGCAACATTTAGATAATTGTCTATAAAAGTTTTCTCAAAACCTTTTTATAATCACTTTTATTGAAGTTTAATTATTAGCATTCCGAAATCTAGAGATTGTGTTTTTCAGAGTCTATATGTAGTCTACCTCCTAATCCTGGTTACGGAGATTGTCATGTCACGCCTACTACAAAATTCTATTTTGATAACTTCGAACTCAGGTAAGGTTGTCATTCAATACCAACATACTACTTTTAATTATAAATATATACTTTTTAATTTTGCCACAATTATATAATTAGTGTTATATTCCAGGTGCAAACCATTCAAGTTTATAAATTGTCGGGGTAGAAACCAGAATCAATTCGATTCGTTACAAGAATGCGCCAAGTTTTGTCAGAGTACTGGTTAGTAATATTTAAAAGTAAATTTAGAGATGCGACTAATAATAAACATTACTAATTATGTTTTATAAAGTGTAACCGTTTATGACAATTACTTGTTTTAGCGTGCAAAGCCGGAGAATCACTGCTACTTTCTTCTTCAAATACTCCGCTAACTTGTTCTCCAAAGATAGAAGACAGTTGTCCTAATGGATATTCTTGTGCTTTAGATCAGTTATTCAGAAAACACGTTTGTTGCGGAAGAAAACAAGGTATGTATTTTTAAGACATCGACTAACATAAAAACTTATAATTAGAAAACATTTTGCTAAAAATTGTATAAAATAAACGCTAAGTAAAACGATATTTGAACACAATATATATGTTGTTGTTGGATCCTTTATTTGCTATTTCCTTTAGACTCTTGTCCACTAGATATGGTCTCTTATTCTGATCCTCGCTCCTACTTTCCTCTAAGATGTAATCACTCTTCTATTGATTCTTGTCCTTCTGATTTTCTTTGTACTGGATATGGAACTGACAAATATTGCTGCTCGCCCAAGTTTGGTAAGTTAATTGTTGCAGTTCATTACGGTACTGCGGGATTAAAAGGCTAATAGTTTCTGCCTCAGAAAAATTTCATGAATGAGAAAGCATTATATGTTCTTCTTTTATTAGTTTATATTTAGGTGTTTGTCCTTTTGGTCAGTCTCCTTACATACATCCTCAATCTAGTCATTCTATAAAATGTGATCCCCTATCACCAGCATCTATATGTCCTTCTCAATATGAATGCAGCCCCGCTGTACCCGGAGCCTCTTTCGGATTCTGTTGCAGTATTAAAGTAAAAGGTTTGCTGACTGAATATCTCATACTAACTGTATAGTATTATTGTGAACAGTTTGATTTAAACACTTAGGAATCCTCCCTAGGATTATGGAAAGAAATTTATGAAAAAGAGCCAACAAACAAAATAATAATAAAGAAAATAAAGAGCAATTATGTACAAACAATAAAGTCTTTTCCCGCTACAAATTCAGAATACTCCTTTTATATTTCGGTTCACATTATATTGTTTTGTTTTGTATTCAACAAAGCCACTTACCATTATTTTTGTAGCCGAGTGTCCTTCTGGTTCTAAACCCTTTATTCATCCAATAAACGTAGAGCCAGAGAAATGTACAGTGGGTGTGTCCCCATGTAGGTAAGGGGTTTATTTAATTTCTAATCGAAATCCTCTAGAATGTAGAATTCAATAAATAATACAAGATCAGCTAGAATAAACGTGAATCTTTTAGCATTGGTTATTCTTGTCAAAGTGCCTATAAATCTTCCCTAATTGGATTTTGCTGCACGAAGTTGTCCAAAAAAGAAGTCTCATACACGGAACCTAAAGGTATATACAAATAAAATATTTTATAATCATAGGAAACTGTTTATAATCGAACCAGTAATAAGAATACAGTAATAAAACTATTTTGTTATTCGTCGACTTCATAAAATGTTACACATATTTTAACGTTTAGTTACTCCACATATGAAAACACTGCATCGCAGGCCGGTCAAGAAACTGCCCCTTCAGAATTTTGGTGAGTAAGCTTACAAGATAATATAATCATTTGTTCTTTTTATTTTAACATAACTCATATGGGTGTGATATTACTGAGTTTGTCATTAATATCAATCTTGTAAGGTACAACAAGAAGAGCTCACTATTCCAGGTTTCCCATCAAAATCTCTGCCACATCCCGAAAAATTGATTAAATATGGCTCCATTCGGAGAAATGAGTTAGAATGTCCCTCTGGAGGCATTCCAAGTTACTATGATGGTACCCAAATAACAATGGAATGTACACCTGTAGAAGGATTAAGGAATGAATGTCCCGGTGAGAGATGTTACCATTTATATATATGTCTCAAGTATTTAAATCCGCTTTTATCAAAAAACTTTTGTTAAACTATCTTTTTTATAATATAAAACCTGTTCCTGGCTATCTTTACTGTTTAGATGGTTCAACTTGTGTAACTGCAGTAACCGATATGCATCAACGAGCTATTTGTTGCACACTACCGTTAACCACAACTACTTCTCTTAGGTAAGATAAAATGAATGTACATAAGAAAGAATCAAACAAAGTTAGGAAGAAAGAACCAGTGTCCTTCTCAGTAAAATCAATATATAAATTGCAGGTTTACAATACCAACAACAGTGAAACCGCGTGCTAAATTGGACGAATTTGTGTATTCAGTAACTTCAAGAACACATGTTAAGACGATTGTAACCAAAGGTAATACAAACACAATAATATTTAATATATTAACTTTAAGATAATAATATAACGGAATAACTTAAATATTACTATTGCAGACCCATTTTGTCCAACAGTAATAGAGGAACGTCGATGTATATCTGGCAAAGCTGGTTACTGTCCAGAAAATGGATTTTTCTGTCAGTACAACGTGGATTTACGGAAGTTTGCCTGTTGTTCAATGCACGTTTTAGAAGAAAAAGACGACAATTTTTGATTACACCTACGACAACCTTTTTCATGATCTCATATACAACTGAATAAGTTTTTTTCGAAGAATCTCTTCGTTTTTGATTATCCTCTTCTAATGTTCACAGAAAAGTTCTTAAAATAAACACAATGATATATCGAACCTGTTTCTTCGCTTACAATTTACTAACTGTTAAGTTTTCCTTTATTGTTGGAAGGCTTCTTGAAAGCAATCGTAGCTTTGGCTGCTATTTATTTATTAACCTGTACAAGAGATCTAGTCTCCTTGTCCTCTTTTGCGAGGACGGAAGGCTTCTAAAACTTTATTTAATAATATTCCTCAGTTGTTGTTTATTACTTGAAACTGCACGAGTGCTATTTCCGAAAGAGCTTTCTCAGCTTTTTCCGAAGTGATCTCTTGTTGTACGGGGTCATCAACTGGTAATGGAAATGCTTCAGTTCCGAAATCAGAGGGTTTCAGTTTTCCAGCTCGATTTCTGCAACCTGTCTCCCAATCCTTCCGTTCCCTAAATAAATATTATTGTTAATTAATGTTTATATTTATCTGAAACCTCGCGGAGTTTATCGTCAAACCATTGTTTGAATGGTTCCATTCCCTTCATTTCATCTTTCACATTTTAAAAATCCTAAAATTATGTTATAGTTAAAGGTCTATTTATTATAATGCGAGACCACAATTATATCAGTTACTTGTACATTTCCTTTTGATTTCCGCACTCTTGCTAAATTCTACCGTTCAACCCTGCAAACGATATATCCGTCGACTATATTGCAGATAACTAGGAGTAAAAATAGAAAGATGTGTAGAACTGATTAGAAAAATAGTCTCTCAGATAATCCGATTTTTTCTATATTAGTTGTAGAACTAGAATAAATTATAAAAGATTGTACGATTCTAAAGCCGTTTTGATATTTGTTCCATCTCTTACCTTAGCACTCCACGCCGGTGCAGCAAAAACCATCTGCACAAAACAAATCAGGAAGACCAATTTCATCATTCTTCTTAAATGCAAATATAAGAACTTTGAGAGGTTTACTGGTTTATAAGATCAGCTTATAACTCTATACAAACATGTAATGAATAACTGAAATACCTTCTTCATACAAAAGTCGAATCCTCACAAAGAATCTTTGTTAATGTCGACTGTGGAATTAGCAATACAACAATGGGCTTCTATAACTACAAAGTCTGAATCTTGGACATTTTTCACAAGGTTTGTTTGAGTCACCGGAAGAAAGACTAAGCTCGTCGAACTAGTCTAGTACTCACTTTTGATACGAGGGGTTCCCATGTACATTCAGAGTGTTAGTACATTTTATTGTTAAACGAAACGCACGAATTAGAAACTCAAATGAGCAAAACTAAATAAATAAGATACATAAATATCCGGCGCAGTTAAAAGGAGCCTACCGTATGTCGTATGAATTCAATGGGAATCTCGTTAATCTATTTTGTGCGTAACCTTTGGTAATATAAATGTTTAAGTGACAGAATGACAGTGTTGTACATGTCAATACTTGTTACTTGTTAACATTACATTTATGCAACTAGTTTCACATTCATAAAAAATAGAGAAATCCAACAACAGAAGTCAAGTTTGAAGGCAAAATTTGTAGAGTTTTTAAATTGAATTTAAAAAAACTTTAAATTTGAACTTTAATAATTTGTTAATCACAGCAGTTATTTTACAATCTTGTTTCTAAATTCTCGCAGTGGTTACAAAACTGATGACTGTTCCTTTTATGATACATCTTACATTGATATTTATTAAAAAATACTTCAGTAGAAGTTTTTTAAAGATTATTAAGTATGCTTTTAACCAAAATTTATGTATTTAGAATATATATTGATATTGAAATATATGCTGAGGGAAATATTTTCACAGCCTAATCTTTATGTTGCAAACTCAAATTCCCAGACAGTGCACTTTCGCATCGCCAGAAATTTTCAACTCAGAGAATTTTAACCTATAGGTTCAAGAATGATATATAAGTATTGCTTTCTCTACATAGACTTAATTTATTTTAGTCCTTGTGAGGTTTGTTGTTGCTTTAATGCTAACGTGTACAGTGGTTGCTGAAAGATGTGTCTGTGGAATCAGTGTCTTCACACAGACATCAAGTCGCTAACAATTTAGCTCTTTCAAATAAGAATGATATTTGTTGAATGTTAACTTAATGATAATATAAAACACAACAGCCCTTCTTTTAGATTCCTTACCTCATTCATTGCTCAATATCATAGAAAATGTGCAACAAAGTAGGTAAAAGACCAAAGACCACCCTAACAAAACAGCTGATAGCTCTAATTGGATGGACTTATCCTTAGTTGTAGATGCAGAAAGTGTCTACCTCAGTTATTTGTTTATATCATTTAATTATAGTCATTGCATTATATAGGACAGACTTTTTTTCTAAAATTTCACCACATCTACTTTTGTCACAGTCGTCAATGACTTTTGTTAATTTTATTTTTTAACATGATGTTAACGATATGTCAGAAAAATGTAGAAGGATTTAGAAATAGAAAGAGTAAAAATCTTTGTTACTTTGTTTTTAATTATAGTCTTTTAGTTATATTACTTTCTCATTGCTTTCCTTCAAGTGAGCAAAGGATGTAACCTAATATTTTACTTGTTTTCTGGTGAAAAAACCGGAGGACAAATTGCCTGTGCTATTTTTGCCGCTATAATTGCGGTATGTTTTACTGTTTAAACTATTTGAAAATATAATGTAAAACTCTAAAGTTATCGAAAGTTCTGTGCAAAACCATACCAGAATTATTGTAAGACAACAATTAGTATATTTTAAGATTGCTGCAGCAGTTTTTCTTTTCGTCATCGCTTTTATGAACAGAAAAATGTTTGTAATAATAGCTGGACTATTACAGGTATGTTTAGTTTGTTCACATTATTATATTAAAACATAGAATAAAGTTATATTGAAAGAGATGAAATAAACCACCAAAAAGGACTATTCTATATTTTATATTGTTTATTTATAAATCAATATAACCTGACTAACTATAAACACTAGAACAACACATAGTTTAGTGGTTAAAATCAGCTATGTGAAAAGGTTAACAACTTTATTAGCCATATTTAAATACTATTATTGAAATTATATTTATTTATATTTTCTCTTCTACAGATATTGATGATCATTATGAGCGCTATTACACCATGGGTCGTTTTGTGTAAGTTGTTAGATCTGATGTTCTAACTAAAGAGCGCCAAGAATAATGATGGAGCTAGAATTCAAAGCTAGTCTGAGCCCTTTTTGCGAGCACCGCGCCAGCATCTAACGGCTCCGTTCAATATTGTACTTTGCAAGTACGCGCGTGCAATTTGCCTGCATGTGCTGTTTTAAAAATCCTTAAAATACATAAGTGACACTCCATTATTACTCTCGGCGCTGACTCTAAGGCTTTTTATTTTTTGACAAGATGTCGTAAAACAGTCCCTTCTACTAAACAATAAATGCTTTTTTCAGATGGACATAGTGCACTTGCAGCAGCTTGGACTTGTGATGGAATCGTTGGTAAGTAGACTAATCTACATTTCAACATTAAATATCACATAAAATGTTGGTTAATTTTTATTCTTGCAGGCCCTATTCTTATTATCGGTATAATGTACCAAGGATATAGAGAAAGCGACAACCAACTGACAGCCCCAATAACCGTACTAAACGATTAAATGAAATAAATAAGAAACTGTGTAATTATGATATTATGAAAATAAAGAGTTTTCTTCCAAATTATGATATTTAAGTTTTCCATTGCTCAGTTACCCCCAAAATCTGCAATTATAAAAATAATAGATTAAAAATGATGGCAATCATCAAAACGGCCGCTCTTAACATATTTATGCCTGTTACGGAATCGTATTATTTTTGTGAAAATGCGTAATCTAACTTGTACTAAAATTAATTCTACAGTAATTATTAATATTTGATAAATCTACAAATTCCTGATTGTATCAAATATTCTGCATTTTAATAAAACTTAATGCGCACTAGATGTAATGTAACCTGCTTACCTTATAAGTCTAACTTAAAGGTCTAAGAGAAACTAAGAGAAAGATGAACAATATTATGTTATATCTAATGTTTTAAGAAAAACAATATTATTAGTATCAAAGACTTTTTGCTGCTATTGACTCATTTCTAGACGAGCTTTTTGAATATTCAGAAGCCAGCGTTAGGGGCTGTTGTTGACAGTGCAGCCAAATTCTTGAGGCAGCTAGGTTTTATCTGCTATTTTTGAAAAGTACAAGATTTAAAATCAAGGTGTTTTCGCAGCAGTTTACTTTGTTATTCCGAAAGAGCATTCTTCATTTCTAACATATTAGCTTTATCACACACTTGGCAAACAATAGAGTAGGGGAATTAACTCGTAATAGGGAATAATTGATAAACATTTCAATTACAAAAGGATTATACAAAGTAAAACACGTGAACTTGTAACTTAGGCGAATGTTGCGGTCGGATTCTATGTTATATAAATATTACATTCAGTAGATGAGGGGTTGATAGTTGTCTCTTGAAAAGAGTGTTTATTGACTACTGTATAACTTTAACATTCCTCAGACGATTTTGGTCAGTTTTCATGTTTTTAATATATGAAAGTATATGCAACAATTATATTGGATTATTCCTTTCGTTACACTATGACAGTATTGTTCTATCCCCATTGTTTTAACAACTCGTCAAAGTAATTGTCTCTAGCTTCTTCACCAATATGTGTACGGCCAACCATTATTGTTATCTGAAATAGACAGACTGTTTATGTTAATCTGTTTATTCTATCCGTTCAGATTGCGGATATACAAGTCAATTTAGCAATCTTTCTTTCTTGAATAGTAAAACTAAGTATTCTCTTTTTATTTTCTTCTAATTAGTGGTAAACATATATAAATTAATTCAGCTAACCTGTTTTCCTCTTCTTTCAACTCCCTTCTTTACTATATAACATAGTAAAATTGGCAGCATAAATGAAAAGTAAGGTGGAACCTAAAATAAAGAATGCTTATTTATTATGTTATCTCTATGCTCTGAACCCTTTTAACAGTGGACTTTTAAATTGAGCAATTCAAATATTCTCAAACTGAAAGAGACGTTATTTGTATTACACTTTTGTTGTAATCACTGAATATATTAATATATGATATATAACGTACATAAACAAACTGTATAAGTGTTCTATGTGTTATTTCATTCATTCTCTCCTTATACCATCTAAGAAAAAGTGTTCCAGAACCATAAAAGGTAAAAACAACAAATTGTACAAGAACAATAGATATCATATATTTTGACGTTGTTAGGTTTTCTTCCATTTGGTAACGGTCTGCTAATTGAAAACCAAATCTAGAACGGAGCAACAATGAAGTTACTTTAAGGATAATTACAGCTTTTAATATTTACTGCTTGCAAATAACTATCATAAAATTCGCTCAGCTTAAGGGTTTTCCGATTTTCCTTCAATTCAAACACAATAAACTTAAGAATGTTTGCATGTGCTACCTTAAATGATGAATTTGAAGGGGTTTAACTCGAATCTATAGTTAAAGAAATTAACGAACCTTTTTCCATACCACTTATTTCCGTAATAAATACCAAAAGAAGATATTATAACAAATATATTTAGAATAATAAGCAAAGCAAAATTAATGTTCGATTGTACTGCGGCACTCTTTGGTATGGTAATACAACTCAGGAAGGCTTCGTCTTCGTTCATACCCCAATAAGAATACCACATTAGAAGGCCAAACAGAAAAACCTGCAAGATTATTTATTTAGCCTCATTTTCAAAGTAGCAAAATAAATAGTTTTAAGTTAGAAAATTGAAACTGTTTTATACAAAATTGTGAATATTATGTAGCTTATTTCTTTGCAAATAATTGGCTAGATCGAACAAGTAGAAAGTATATATTTCTCGAAAATTACTTGTCAGTAACTTGGATACTTACATTTGCAGCCACCAATGAATATCCGAACTTCTTGCTAACTTTCGAGTATCGCTTCATCATTACTGTAGCTACAATGCGCTCTATTGTCATGCAAACCTACAATATTATATTGCATTGTGTGTTATATAAATCAAATCTTTAACTTTGGAATCATGAAACATGATATACTAATAATTATGAGTTTCGCTCCAGTATCTCTAAAAGTATACCTGAGATCCTGTCATACAAGCTAAAGCCATGCAATTGACGTAGAAAAATGGAAAGCAGTCGGAAGCCGACGTGAATAGGTCACAAGGCTCGTTGTATGTAAACGACATGACAAGATGTCGAAACTAGAAATACTGTTATTCTAATCAGACAAGTTTTGTAAGAATAACTCAACCAAAAATTGAGTCTATCAATAGTTTTATGTAGTAGAGTTTCGTAGAAACGATATATTTAAATCTAATTCGTTCTAACAAGAAAGCTGATAAAGCTTTTTAATTAATAATCATCAACAAACTGTTTTAGTATAAACTATATTATAAACATTTATGAAAACACTCTAACATAATCCATTATGTGTTGTTTGTTCTAAGATAAAACATACCTGCATTACGAACATTTGCAGCGACAAAACATTCGCGAATACCATCATTGAACAAAGAAGAATCTATAACTTCAATTCTTACTTATTTTTATATTCTTTTATTTTAGTGCCCTTTTTCATATGTCGATTATAGCTCGCTATATCCTATTCTGATAAGCAAATACTGTGCAGCTTTGCACGCACAATAATCCCGCCAGCGTTAAAACTAATGCTTTTCAATGGTTTTTCAACTAATTTGAAAATAACCATTCAATATAAAACTATGAACTAAGTAAAAATAATAGTAAAACTTGTTAAAAATTAAAACTAACTTTAATATTTCGGTGGAAATATATCTTTTCCCTGAGATATTTGATTGAAAATATAGTGAAGGTGATTCCAGTTGAGGTTAATAGTAGATGAATAAGCAGAGCAGTTCTATAGGGAAATGACGTCATAGTCGGTACTGCCACACTCCGACAAAACGAGTCATTTAACTCGGACATGACAACTGAAGACATAGAAGTTAACATTTTCGTTGGATGAGCAGGTGGTCAAGGTACTGTAGATTGTACCTAGCGCTAGCAAGAACACCCACAAAGGTTACTTGGATTTAGAACTGGTCGTATATGCTACTTTATAAGTTTAAAAGTTCAAGTTTATCCAGTACTCCCAGATTTCTCGAAACAAGATTAATTGTATGGAATAGAATGTCAGTTAGGTTGCCTAACTCGAAACAGTACAGAATAATTAGTTAGTTTGCTTCTGTGAGATCAGTGTCAAAATATCAATAGTCAGTGGAATAAACTGTCTTGGCGGTTTGTTGGCCAACGGAGTTAAATGTCAAATTCCTTTCACTCGGAGAATCAACAAATAACGATAAAATATTAAATATCTAGGGTAACTTATAGGATTTATAGAACTTTTTGAATTAGATTTAATCGAGACAGGAATATTTAGTTTATTTCTTATGAAAATAGATTGATTTTTGAATGAATAACTGCAAAAGGGGTGTTATAGCTCGCGGATGGCTTTCTATATTTATACAACAGCTTATGCAATACGTATCACGAAATAGTCGATGCTTCTATGTTTTTTTTATGAATTTGATTGAAAATCAGCGACTGGAAAATGCATAGTGTGTTCAAGTAATTGTTACCTAGACTGATATATCGGTTAGAATTAATAGTAACCTGTATGTGGTTATTCAGTACCTAGATATGGTTTTTTAATATTAATTTCAAAAAACATAGCTATTGAAGAAATATACTATTATATTTCTTTTTTGTTTGTATATTTACTCAGAGAGATTCACCCGAAGACTGAATATTAGAAAGGAGCCGGCTCTGCTCAGAAGCTTCCGGAATAAATGGCCGAAGCCCTGCTTCGAAGAAGTCTACTATTATTGTGTATACGAGCGATAAAGGAAATAAAATACTCTTTAAATACTGTATACTCAGAGAGATCAAATTGTTAAGAGATTTACATACAAAGCTGCGCGCGCCCATTTAAAATGGAGAACAGCTATCACGGTATTATCGCGTATCTCTAAACTTTGTTCACATTATAGAAATATTTGTTTTTGATGAAAAACAAACAACTTAAGCTCAATTTCCAGGTACCTAGTAACTTATCTAGAGATTCTGAGTGCTTGCAATGAACAGTGCTACCAAATCCAACTGTATTATTGAATAGTTGTAAAGAGTCGTGCAAATTCTCAGTGCAGAGAAAGGAAAATGTTTTGATCCGTCTAAAGTAAAAAATATAGCACTTTTCTGAAAACTAATAAAAGAAAGCATAATTACTGTGTTCAAATTAACACATTCTATGCGACTACATTTCATTTATACAGTTCTTTGCACAATCCCAAATAATACCAAGTGATACGGACTATTTTCTTTTATTGTTAGAATTAAAAAAGTAGTGTCAACACATAACTTGTCGTCTTACTAATAATAATAATATAGTAATTTGTAGTTTCTATTATAGATTCTTTGTTGAAAACACAAAAGTGTAAAGGGATAGTTTACAAGAGGGTCTATTTGTACAGTAATGAGAGCAAGTTTGTTTGAACAAAAATACTGAGAAATTAGGTCGAATGATCAGAAAGCACGAGATCAAACAGATATTATAAATAAATATTATTACATTCAGTAAATAGAATTTTATTTGAGAGTCTCATCAACACCATCGAATAAGTGGTAAAAATGTTTAACTGTAAACGCGGCGTAGAAATGACGGTTTTCTAATATTCTTATGCATATTAGAAAACAAGAATGTTCTTCTTTTTCTTAATCTCTACTATAAAATAATATTAGTTGTTGTCCTTAATCATTTCTAATATAATATAATAATTGAGCTCCCAAATACTTTTGCAAAACCTAGTAGTTCAGAGTTTTAAGTTGAAGAAAATCATAAAACTGACAATATCGAGAAATGGTTTGTAGACTTTTTGCAATTTTGACAACACAATTCTTTTTTAGAAATTAGTAAAAAGGGTGAAAGTAGTCAAATTTAAAGGTAAATGCTTAGTACTTGAATCCAATTTCCGGTTTTTTCGATAATTTCTTGCGTAATTACTGAAATTTTGTAATGGAGGAAATGAAATAATGAGCCCGAGTCTAAATTAACTTCAAATAGTCTAACATTTAAGTGTGACTTTTTTAGTAGTGGTACCGTGACTTCAATAATTGTAGTCTTGGTAACTCCGTACTACATACTTAGACTATATGAAACACTATTTCTATTTAATAAGTTATTGAAACATCATTGAGATTAATTGTCAAATTAGAAAGACGGAACCTTTTTAATATATTAAATAAAGTTATTATTCATTCCCATGGATTTTTACATTTACCCTAATTTTACTCCCCTTATTTAAAAGAAACAGCGTAAAGTAATAAGCTCAGTAATTGTAAAATCTTATTTGCACGTAGCTAGGTACTTGTTTAATTCGGAAAAAGTCAATTATTGGGTTATGATACTGACTTAAATAACATTTTCACGCGAACAGAGAGTTAATTAGCTTAAAATATGGGGGGAGGGGGGTTGCAATGCATTCTCAGACACTTTCTTACTTATGAAAAGTTGTTAATTATTTAGTAAATATTAAAGAACATCTAAGATAACTACTTTTAGTAAGAAAGTATTATTGCAAGATTGTTACGTGCAACGAAGCACGAAAAAAGTGTTAAGGATGAGCTGAGTTCGGGATTGCCGAGTACCTAAAATGTTGCAGAATAATACCGAGCAGACTTCTATTAGGTTATTGTCTAACAAGTACTAATTGACTTGTTTTACAGCACATTTTCTAATCTTTAAAAGAAGGAACAGGAACAGACACGTTTTGGAATGATCTTTCGGTATTTACGTGGTCTGATTAATATAAACCTTATTCTCACATAAAAATTGTTGTAAAATTTCCTAGAATTCAAAAACAATATTTATCTGCAACGCCGCAGAATCATTTAATAATTGGATGAGTTCACCGTAGAGTAATCTACGTGATACTTCAGAGGTATTCACCATTAATTTGTAAAATCGATGAAATACAATTTCCGCCTTTCTTGAAATTTCAGAGTAAATGTGATAAAATTATGAATTTATCTTTGATGGCAAAATACAACTTGTACTACGTCAGTCAGATAACAAAGCACAGATTATGAAGTAGCTTATACAAGGGTAGTAGGACAGTTGCAAATAATTTATGTTCCTATTGCTATAACATATATAAATTCAGTGCTAAAACTCATTAAAACTCTTCTAAAATGAATCCTTCTAAGCTAAATCTGTCTAGCATTTTTCTATTAATAAGGCCCTTTACTATAAATATGCAAGCAAAAATGCTGGCTATAAAACAAGTAAAACTCAAAAATGGCTATAAATCCTTCTCAGGATGGTATAACCCTACGAATCTAATAGAATTCAAGCAGATACTTCTCCGTTATGAAACTACGCGGCTGTTTGTAATTCGATTACTATTAAATAAAACGGCTTTGTCTCCCATATTTGTTCCTCTACTTTGTTAGTTTGCAGCAGCAATTCGCTTGATTATTGCAAAAACCCGCAAATTATAAGCCAAGCCTTTTTCAGATCTGTTCGGATGGATCAGCGAAACAAAAAGGGCCCTGAGGTATAATTTTGTTAATTTTACATAAGTTTATAAGAAGTTATTTGCTTGACAAAGTGTATATAATTTGTATGAACAAAGATATAGTGAATTAAGGTTGTCGGGCAATTTATGTCAGAATTTTCTAAGCATTATGTATTATTCTTACAATATCGAGAAATTAACTGGTTATCATCTGGGGGTTAAGGTCTTTTAAAAAGGTGAAAAATAAGGATATCCACGCATCGACAAATATAATCAAAATAAATATATTTTATAGTTACATATCTATTTAGAAGCTTGAGATTAGTAAATACTTTTGAAAAATAAAGTGAAGCATTTATATTTCTATGTTTTATAGAAGAATAATTATTTCAAAATTCTTGAACTCTAACCATATTTTGTGAGGAAATTGGCTTTGCAATTGAACAAAGAAACGCTAAAGTTCCTCATATCTGAATAAAAGAGAGTTTTTGCTCAAAGACTCCTTAAATTGGATTTTGCAAAGCTCAGTTTGAAACTTTAGTAATCTTAAAATACTCTTTTTAAACTACTTGCAGTGAGTGGCACGCGGTAAAAGATGATTCTGAGGGTTTTTTAGTTTGTCAGTTTAGATCCTCTTAAAAGGATTATGTATGGGAAAAGTAAAGGTTTAGAGAGAACTGCAAAAAAGTACAAAGTAGCATAGTTTGCAGAAATGTAGACTAAGATGTAGCCTAGTATTCGTAGTAGATTGAATTAGTTTGCATTTTTCTTTAGTGATAAAAACCTATTATCTAATTGGATACACTGTTGTATAGTCACTATCACCGGCTTAAACAAATATTTGAAACTTCAATGTAACTCCAGTACCTATTATAATTGACTGAAAGTCAAATAGGGCTAAAACGATTTAAAGGCACGGTACACTGAACAATTTATTCTATATTTAAATGTTTAAATTGATAGACTTCTCAATATTGAAGAAGATAGAATTTTTTACGACCATTTTAAGCCGTGTTATGGTCGTTTGAAAATCTTGCCACCCTGCACTTAGGTCACAGAAGGTGCGGTGTCCGGGCATCGCGCACCCATTACATAAGGGGCGGGCTTGCCTTATAACTCGAGAAGGAAATTCAAAAAAAACGAAATTTCTATCATTTTATGAAAACAATAGTATTCGCGAGATTGGAATAAAATTCGTAACATAACTATGGGTTTTAACAAATTTTTGCATATCTGAGATACAGTAACCCGCGTTGGCGGTGCCAGCGACGTCCAAAATAAAATCCGAAATGCTGTAAAACTTATTGACCACAAATTTTTGTTTTTCGCCGTTAAGCGTTAGGTAATATTTGATACCGAAGGAAGTATTTTGCAACCGGCAAAACTAATCCGAAATTTTGTATGAAAAGATAATAATAGTACATCAGTTCTGTCTTTTCTAACCTATTTCATAAGAAAAAGTAAGAGAATAGTTAACGAATGAATAGAAAACGAACGTACATTAATTAAATTAGCACGTCGCCGCGTTCAATTAAGTAAATTGAAGAAAGAGGTGCATCTTTTGAACTTTAGCACCTTCTTGCTGAGCTCAAAAAAGATGCTGGTTTCACGGTTCATTACAAAAAAAATCTTCTTAACCCCTTCTCAACCATATGTTCGTTCGTTAATCATTTCTGGAGATTTTTAATAAACAACGTTTAAAAACTATAGCATTCGCTTAAACCCAACTAACTTTCTGCTTCCATATTCGCCATAGGGTTGTTATATTGGACCATTTTTACAGAAAATAACTCGACGCATAGAAAAACAATAATACTTTTTCTGTAAACAATAATTGAATAAAACATTCTAATGTAAAAATAAAAAAGTAAAGTAGTAATATGTGTTCTGGAATAAGATAATTAATAAAAGTGTATGTGGACTTGTCAAAAACAGACATAAAACTAATATTATGAAAAATACATTTATGAATTTGTAAAGCTAGCAGTATGAAATTTGATTAAGTATATTCTGTCTGGTATCTTTCAGTTTCCAACAATTATGAAGATGGCAGAAGATTTTCAAAAATGGGCCCATTTATTACATGAGTGCATATTTACCTAATAGTGTTTGCTACTTTACAATTGTAAAGCAGTTTTAATGGTGGATTGTCTAAAATATTAGTTTTTCTAAACAAAATCTCCTTATTATAACACTGTTGAAGAATTCAAACGTCCGCCCTGAATTCGAAGATGGGCGGTTTCTAAAGTGGCTCATTTAACGATCGGTCAAGGGATGAGCGCATAAAATCATAGTAGGAAATCATAAAATCTTTCTGTTAGAATATCGTAACTATTATATTTTTCCAACAAAAAGTCCAACAAATTAAAACGTTCTATCTACGTACTGAATATATCATATCATTCTGCTTACTGGAGCGTATCTAATTCTTTCTTGAGAACACCCATTTAAGCGAATTTAAGGTTAATTCGACCAAAAATTGAAGCAAAAACAGGATTCTAGTTGCTGCAATTTTAAAGTAGTTCCTGGCAATTTTGCAGTGGCTTAAAGGGGATAGAATAAAGGAATTATAAAGCTAAAAATAGCTCGGCGAGGCGTTAAAAGAGGCCAAAAAGCCTACGCAGACCCACGTGTGAGACCTCACCCAATTATTATAAAAGTAACTTATATAGAAGAACAGAAGATGCTCAGTCAAGATTAGAAAACCAGCGTATCTAGCCAGAGTCTATGAGACAAGATAAAAGCAAGCTTGTTATATTTACGGTTAGTAAAACTGAAATTCTTGTACAGTTTTTACTGTCCGGAAACATTTTTTGTTGTCTGTCAAAATGTGTAGAAAAAGATGAACCGCCGAATATATGCGAACATGTAATTGTACAGGAAAACCAGACTGGCTTTACATAAAAGGAGATATTGTGAATTTGTTTGTTAGACACCAATGTGCAACCTTTTAGAAAGTATCAAAAAGGTGAATTCAGTCTAAGGAAAAGAGTTGTTTCACAGGCATAGAATATCAGTGTTCGCACTAAAATGGAAACTAGAATAATAAAAATAATTTGAAAAGTCAATCTAATAAGATTTTCGTTTTGAATAAATATCTCCCTTCAGGGTTTTGGGCCAATATATTATCCGATGAACAAGATCAAGAAGGCCCGAAGCAACAGCTCTCAATTCTGCTTTTGCTTCATATAAATATCTAACTATAAGTATTAATGCGCAAGCCAATTTCCTCATCACATATTCTTTAGCCTAATAATGCTTATTAACATTTAGCAGAAAAAGATAGCCAAAATGTTGCCGCCGTCAAATATAAATGCAAATTTCTAGCCATATGACTAATTTAAGAGAGATAGAATATAGCAAAAAGTCTTTAAAATAAAGAAGGAAATGCAAATTTGGCGGGTAACACGCGCCAGATAGGCCAACTTTAATCTACGTTCCATAAATTGAGTTAGACCTTAGTAAATGATGCACGAAAGTAGGAACAGCCTGCAAAATAGGAAGCTAATAAAAAAGGAGATGTTGAAGTTTTAAAAGATATTTAGCCCGGGTTGGGACATACCGTCTGGACACCTTTTCCTAAGGCAAGTAGAAAAGACCACCCAAATAGAAAACCGTTGTGCTACTATAATCAGTAGAACAAAAAGTTATTATTTATGATAGGTGATGAAAACATTTGACATTTCAATATTCAAGTCAGTCTGATATAGATCTCCGTATAATTGTTAAATAATTACAGTAAACAAAGAAAGTATTGTTACGTTACTAACAAAGTAGAACAATTGAATCTTTTAGGCAAACGTTAATTTAATAAAACTAAGCAGGAATCAAACGCGTAAAATAAATTAGAGTACTGGCTCTTATAGTACAAAACTTTTTCACAAAACACATAAATAAATAAGTTTGTTTCTAGCATATATATTCTTGCCAACATGTGTTGACTACAATAAAGTGAAGTTTCAGAGGTCGTTTCTCACTAACAAGCTCGAAATTGGGCAAGGAACTTATATTTAGCTTAGTAATTAAGCTCAGTTTCTTAATTGTCGGTTATAGCAAATGCTCTGTTTAACAGACAGCGAAATGAGATTCGATTAAACTACATAACAGAATTGAGTTTTTATATCCTTAAGATAGGTTTTTGCAATTAGGAATTGTCTACTTTTTATTTCTAGAACATTCAATTTAATCTATTACTGTTTTTGTTGAAGATAATGGTATATAATACCGTTGACAGATTTGATATTATGAATACAGAACGTTTAAATAATAAAAGAAGTTTAAGATTAGCTTGAAGAAACTAGTTTCACTTAATATGATAAAAAAAGTTTACTTGGCACAGCAGAATTCCGTTTACGACTTATAATTACAAATGTGATTATAAGAACAAGCACAAAACAAACTATTACTACCAGGGAAACCTGATTTTACTTGACGCTTTCTGGATCTTTCTAACAATCATTAATTTATCTATTTCCAAGTCGTCTTCGGCGGATTTCGTCTAAAGAAATGGATCTGTTATATTAGAGCACAATCTGCGTTTATTTTAACACATTCGTTGCGGGAAATCTTTTTACATTCTTTTGAATATGTTTGTTTAAAATAGGGTATTCCCCAACGTTGGCATTGGGAATCGGTTTAATTCCCAGATAAAGAAGAAAAGTATAAACTTTCAGTCAATATATATTAATAATAAGTAATATTCTTAATAATAATAGATCTAAGATTGCGTGAGTTATATTATAAAGTTGCATTTATGTGTAATATAATAGTGTAGAAGGAGTGTGTTGAAAGTAAGATAATCGAGTTCTGCAGAGACATTTAATAAATTAAAATGTACGAGAAAATTTAACTATTTTGCAATACAATTGACTTCCTAAGTCGTTGAACTTTTTAGAATTGAGAAAATGCAACATCTTAACTGAAACGATTTAGCATAGAATTATAACAACTGTTATTTGTCGAATACCATTGATTGTCTAAAGAGCAAAGTTATATTTAAACTAATATAAGTTTACAAAAGTTCCGATAATAAGGATCGTTTTTCAGTGAGTGATGCACTAACTCTCAAAAATAGATTCAGTAATCCGACCCTATGAGAGTTTGAAATAGTGTCTTACCCACCGAAGATAAGGACTTCAGATTTCCGCAAATCGTTTCGCATTTTTCTAAATTGAAAATATGTGCATTATTAATAAATGAATACTACTTTCTAGAAAGCTATTTAAAAAAATGTAACCAGAGTCAAGATCGTGAAATTTGAGCAGTCTTACATGTCGGGAATATCACTCACGCAAAGATTCGGCAGTCCAGATAACAGACTAGCATCGTCATTTTGAAAAGACGTAGTTTTTTATGCTGTAATTGGTATTTATAAACTCTGACATTATGAGCTGTGTTCTCGAAAATAATTATATCGTAAGCGGAAACAATGATCACGAGTAGATAACCTGCTGCAGAGTCGAAATATCCGGTACGTAATAAAAGTAATAAGAAATAAGTGGAACTGGTACTTTGAACTTAAAAAGGATAGCTTTTATCACGATAGAATGGTTCATTAAGGATCCATACCAGTTGTGAAAAAACAAAAATGTAAGACACAATTTGCGCTAAAATGTTTAACTGACTGTGTGGTCTGGGCAATAATGATACATAATACTTATGGTTAGACGGGTCTGTCTAGTCCGTAGTATAATTTAAAAGTATTTTCTAATCAGTTGACCGGTTTGAAATTGGTGTAAGCCTAAAGTCGCCATATCTTTCTATTTTATTTTTGCAACCGTATAAATTATTCTGCAATTCCTAGTTTCGTGAGATTTATCGGCGGGCGAGGAAGACACTGCTTAATAAAAAGAAGGAACTTTTATTATAAAAGAATATTTAACAGAGAACATAAATAGAAGAACATTAGTAGATTAGCGAATAAAAGACCTACAAAATAACACAATTCTTCCTTTTTTAGTAAGAAAGAATGATTTTTTATTGAAATCCTAGGAAATCTCAAAATGCTGCTAGCGGCTGTTTAAAATGTGTATAAATCTAATTTAATTACACTAATTAACGAGCTTCACAAAGAAGATATATATATATAGTTCTGGAATCAGTTTTGATAGTTAGGAAAGTGAAAAATTTGGATATATACCGCGGCACGGCCCTTTTATGGAATATGCCAATCGGCCAATCGGTCTGCATATCGTCCATCATAAACTTAATGCAATAGCTTAATTCAACCCTGTAAGTGCTGGTCCCGTAGTCGTAAATCACCCTAGAGCTAGGTGAGAAATAACGGTAACACAGTCTTGTTATTATCAACAGACTTAAACATTGAATTTTAATATCAACCAATAAAGACTAGTGCTCTTCATTATCAATTTTAATGTTTAATTGACTTGAAAAGTTTCCTTAAATCGTAAAACTTGTTGGGTGGTTGTCAATTTGTTTACCGTTACTTACCAGATGTTTACCGTTACTTACCAGATGTTCTTCAAATGTTTCTATTCTCGAATTCTTGCCTTATTGATATGCGTGTTAAAAATAATTTTAAAATGTTTGTGTTTTATTTAAACACTGTCGGGTAATCAGTGACAAACAGTCCAGAGACCACCAAATAACCTTTTCTTTAATTTATAAAAGTCTTTTTGTATAATCGAATACTTTAGGACTCGCTGAGTTGATAATTCTCATCACTCATTATTACATAAACCCTTTAAAAGTGTAAAGCTCACAATAATCATCGTCCATCATATTGCTTGTCTTCTTCTTCTAGAATATTACAAGTTTATTCTGAATATGACTCGGCTGTTGCTGGTAGGAACTGCTCACTAGGGGTCACTAAATACGAAATAAAGTGATTTGTAGCTAAATGAAAGAAATTTGATAGGATTTAAGGGTCTGCAGGCAATATTTTAAGAAGATTTTGTTTTGCAGCACTGCTAAATTAAAGAATACGTCACAGAGGAGAAAGCTGGTCATTAAAAGAAAATCACAAAACGATATATTTAATTTGAGAAAAATTTTGTTGTGAAATATAATTCTCTTGTTTACAAGAATGACTCACAATGCCGAAATAGCAATCAAATAAACGCTTCAACTAAAGTTAATATTTCTGAAAGTTCAAATTACTATCAAAATAGTTTGCTTAAGATTTTGTAAAGTTATGGAATGATAGTTAGTGGTATGTATATTTCTTGCAAGCGGCGTTGTCTACTATTATATTGCCAGGGTACTAACTAAAGTAAAATGGTAAACCAGAAACTGACAAATTTTAAATTCATGAATTGTTTTTTGACAAAACATTGCTGAGATGGCAGCTAATAAGAATGAGTATTCAATGCAAAACCATGTGATTATAGTTATTCCTATGTCTTTGTGTGGTTTATTAGACGCTAATCAGTGCAAAGGAATATTGCTACATTTGCATATATTCTCAATTAGTTTGCGTCTTAGTGGTAAAATAAGTTAGCAAAGAAGTAGCTATTTAATTTTACAAACGGTAGAAAAGTCATTACAACCAGTTAAAGACGGTTAACAAGTCCTTTAGACTTATACTAGTAGGTCTAAAATCACTGTGCTTAAAGCTATTTGTGTTAAGGATGATTCATCTCAATATTGGTTAATCTATTTTATTTTCTATGCTATTGAGTTTGTTTTCGGTAATTCATATGTAGTACAATCTCGTCTTAGTCATTGTTCTATAAATATTTGACGGGAAAGTTAAGTAACAATAAGGTACAACTAAATCAGCTGGTTTCATTGCAATGAGCATATCATTTTGCTACTAGGACAAAGTGTTTTTAAATTTTCACTAGGAAGAAACCGTACAGAAAGAATCTTTTGTAAAGCTAACGGTATTATTAAATATAAATCAATAATACTAATTTGACAATCATATGATTTGCGAAATATAATACCGACAAGAATCACGAGATCGTCATAGAAACACTAACCACTAATTTCCATTATTTGGAAATGAAAACAAAACAATTACAACAACAAATAATCTTCTATATACTTTATTATCACATATATATTTTCAGTTAATCTGACAAGATAATTTGAAGACGGTAAAATGTACTGTAATACTTTAGGAACAAAGATGTAACCGACGACCGGCTCCATCCTAAATTCTTTAAAACCAGTTGCTAAGAACACTAGATGGATGGGAATTTGACAGGTAGGCTAGACAAAAAATGATGTTCTGACAGAAGGTTCGCGCCTATTCCGATCTGCAATCAGGCCGTTCCTCTCCCACCGCTCGACTATAAAATCAAAAATGGAAAGCAAAACTATAACTATGTACAATCTCATTTGCGCTACGCAGGTACCTGCTTTGCAAACTAATAAAAACGGAAATGGGCTCGAATTTTCTGCAGTTCTCGTTCAAAAAACAAATTTAATGATAAAAAAGGAATAAACGGTACCCGTTTGTACAGAATAAACGTATATCCTGCGAATAATAGACGACAGCTAAATATCACCATAAGAAGGAAGAAGTGGAAAAATCGCAACAACTTTAAAATAAAAACAATTATTTGAATACGGCGCCTAGATAGAATCTTTTAAATCACTCTGTGGAAAATCTTGATAAGGTTATTTTGAATATAATATTGGAAACAAGAGGAATAGCTAACGGGTATTACTGTGATAAATCTATTGTCTAGTTAACTATATACATGGAATGCAGTGTTCTGGAACAATATAAGAGACAACCAATCTGCTGTCTTTTGTCTCCTCAAAATCCTCGCAGAAGTTCATCCATAAACGAGTCCCATTCGCTCATTTTACCGAATGTTGGAATTAGTTTCACCATGTCATAGAGAACGTGGACATGACGCTAAATATATGTGATTTGTAGATGTACAAAATAGCTTTTTGTTTTATAAGAATAAAAAAGCTTCAACAAAGCTTACCATTTCGTAATTAATATTTTTATTGTTACATTGAAATGATTTAGTCCACATATGAGTTCTTTTTTTACATTCTCTAAGACTGAATACCTGTAGGGCTGGCAGCAGTAATAGCAGATTGCCTATTCTCTGGTCGACGTCTGTAATTCCTTCTTGATCGAAGTACCGATGCAGTTCCTTTACAGCTACATTTGAAGCCTAAACAAGAGACTTTACATATCAGTACTTGTTTTTGTTTAAATCAAAGACGTAAACTTCTTTTTGTTAGATGCATTTGTGTCTTTACCCTATGGGAAACATATGACATAGATCATACCGATCCAATCTATAGGCGTCTTATCATACAATCTCCCAACCTATTTGTTATTTAGTAAATTAGTTTATAGTAAGAGAGAAGTTGTTTTAGTCGTTATTAACCTCTTGTGCAATATGTAGTCCTTGTTGAGTGAGACCGACCATGCCAGGATTCCAGAACATAATCATACGGAGAGTCATCTTCTCGCCTACAGTAAGACGCATTCTGGCCATTGGAGTAATTACTTCATCAATCATTGTTTGCAGGTCCGGGCCAAACATTCTGAAAGATTGAGAATGTAAAAGTGGTAACTGAGACTAGCAATCTCGAATAAAGAAATGTTCGGATCATTTCAAATAGTTTCTATAAGAGTTGTAGGTATTGCCTGTCATGTCTGGTTATATAAATACTGTAGCTACTTTATTCTTGAATCAATGTCTTATTTACTACAACTTACTGAATCTTTATTCTCGTTATATGAGCTGGCTCGACATTTTCGAAATCAGGATAATCGTTCGGCATCATATAGGCGTTGTTAACCTGAAATCAGGTATCTTAAATTACGCTTTTCGGGAGTAAGAAAATAATTAAATCTAGTGTTGTCTTTTTAGGTTATATTTTCAGTACCAGGTTGGTAAACAATATGCATAATCTATAGTTCTGGTCACTGAGCTAAGGCATCTAGAAAATGTATTTTACTCACCAGAACCAATCGATCAGAATATCCTAGTTCAGTTGTATGGAACACATTGTCAAGCAGAAGATAACGAAGCGCAAATGATTTTAACAATTTTGTCTGAAAGAACAGTATAAGTGAAAGAATAGACGGAATGTATTTACAACCATTATTTGCTGTAATAGGCAAAATTTTCTTGAGTTTTTGGGTACCGTACTTTTAATTTCTAAGCATGAATGAGTTTGTACCTTATCATTTGGGTCCTGTAGCTCTCTGAATTCCGTGAGTTTCTCAGCCCATTCAAACATCAAGACCATCTGAACTTGAAATAACGCGCTCCAGTCTTCTGGAATGGCACGACGACGAAGTGCGGCATCCTAGAATAGGCACTCTGTATCAGTTACTGAGAAGTGGGTAAAACACGAAACATATGTAGTCCGTTAACATCGTTTGTTTAAACTTTTGTTAGAGCCACTGAATGGCAATAATCTTTTAAATGTAACGAAAATTCACTATCCAATTTGACAATTCAGACGGCAACTTACGAATCCTTCATCCAGCAATTCAGCCAAAGTATCACAGAGAAGAGCTCTTCTTCTTCGTTTCTGATCTTGATACTCAAAACACTGAAGAGCGATAACACCGCTGTCCGGTGGTGGTGAGGGAGGTACGGCCGGCATAAATAGATCCTAAAATTTTTCTAACATTTTGAATTTATGATCTTGCAGGATTTGTTTAGGCTGTATCAAGCTGGGTTTCCAGCGCAGTGCCCTGGAGTAAAGGTAGCTCTTAATACAGATTATAATATCTAACGGTTTAGTGGTATCGGAGTCTCGATACGCTTAAGACATCAGGTCCTTAATACACGAACTCTTTGTTTAAATTGTTACAGGCCGAGTACTTCAGTTTAACTTTTGAACTCACCAGTGATAGTGTATTGTTCCCATTATTGTTATGACTTGGCTGATTATTATAGCCGTTTCCGTTTAGAGGAATATCGGAGGGCGACGGCTTAAACTGAAACATTTATTTATTTTATGTGCTGAGTCTGAATGCCAATTTTTGATTCTGTCACTCAGCATCGTGAGAGAAAATTTTCCCCTACTGAGGATGAATTGTAAGAGAAAATATTGGGCTCTTATACTATTAAAACGTCGGTTAATTCGCTATATAAATTTGCTATACTGTTTTTTATCATTAAAAAATTATGCTTTATTGTAACAATGTACAGTAAACCGCCTATGAACTACATAAAATTCACGGGAGAGCTGCTAGAACCGAAATATCTCAACAACGAACAAAGTCGAATATAAACATCCAAGAAACCACAAGAAAAAATATCACTTTTTTCGGACAAAGGTCGAAAATTCGTGTTACTGTCCCTTCAAGTTTCGTGTTGGAAAAAATTAACTTGTTAAGGGCTAGAGTAGACAATCTTGTACTTTAATATAATGATAAAATATAGTTTTTATAACTTTTTGCTGACAGTTTTGGATTTTTGCCGCGAAGCGGCTTCCCTTACTGGCTTGAGCCGCATTCCTATGTCCACCGAAATTTAATGGGTGGTAATTAAAGGCACGGTGCACCCAAAATTGACTTGCCAATTTTTATGCTTTATTTGATAGAGCTAGGTATTCTGAGTCAAAATATGAAGATCAAATTTTTTTACGATGATTTTGAAAAAGTTATGGTCATTTGAAAAATGTTCCTACCCTAAGTTGTCAGTGGGCGGGGTTTTGGTTAGCATGCGGCAATTGCATAAATTTATAAAACTTGTATAACTCGTCAAATTGAACGAAAATTTAAAAGCTAAAAACATTTCTACCATTATTTTGGGTGAAAACCCCGTGTTTCGCGAAGAATTTGTGGTAACTTGTTAATTTAATGCAGTTTCTAACATATTACTTCCAAATAATCCTACAGTACTC